>JAAXYW010003043.1:0-12918 GCA_036851895.1 Orthonychiurus folsomi | reverse complement strand
GGAGAAATCGAACAATGGTGCTCCGGAGTAAAACTGATGGGAGCTCTAAAATCAAATGCCGGGACGATGACTGTGACAACTGTCGAGTTCTTATGGAGAACGGAGATGCCGATTTGAGTGAAGTGCTAGTGTTAAGCATAAATCGTATATCATAGGAATTAGCTCGGGTAAACTAGTACTAAAGTTATCAGACAAAAATTAGATGTTATGGAAAGTTTGATTGTGGAATTTCCCGAAGGAATGAGAAATTTGCTCTTCAAACTGTGGCGTGCGTCCAACGGAGAGTTTGATTGTGACTTTTCCCGAAAATGGGAGATTCTTCCTTCAAACTGGGGCGTCTAGACCCAAGGGGGTTGAAGTCAAAAGTAAAATTGTAACGATTGAGTAGGTCAAGTACAGGGTAGGCAATACTTATGTATAAAAAAAATCTAGTTATGAATGTCAGAGTTCATAGGCTTTAATTGTTGTGTTGTCATAATGGTAAGAAAATATTCGTACAATATTACGTGTAGAAACGTGAATGTGGAGGTTTTTGGCCCAGAACATTGGGTTTTTCCTCTACAGTAGCTGAGGGTGCTACGCAAATGATTCACGTAAGGATCTATTACTGAGGCTCGACTAGAATTAGAGCAGTGTGGCTGGTTATGTTGAATGCAAAGTGGTTAGCGCAAAACCTTATGTTAAGCCCATCAAGGCCGATTTGGGTTTTAGAAGGGAAGGTATGTGGCAGGGCAAAATAGGTTTGAGTATAAAAACGTAAGAATAATAATAATTTCTTCATCTACATGTAATTATTATTATTCATTTCTGTCAATGCTCATCTGGGTGTGAGGAAAGAGACGGAGAAGAGTGCGAAGAAAGGATGAAGCGGAGCAAACTGGGCCGTCGCCGGCTAGCAGACCAAAAAATGCAGTTTTGCATTTTTGGGTGTTGCGAAGCCAAAACAACACAAGTTTGAAAAATGCACGAAGTACATTTTTAAGTGCGTTTGTCTTAGATGCGATGAAAATGTACGTGGGTGTGTGTAATAGAAAGTATAAGTTAGTGAAATAAAATAATGAGTTAGTTGGGTTCGGAGCCTGAAGCAATTGAGTACGTTAGGGTTAAATGTTTTGAAAATGAAGTCCAGTCCTCGAATACTGAAACAAGTTCCTTTTGTCTAAATTGCGTTTCATTTTGTTTTTTTTGTTCAAATTTACTTGCATTCAGTTTATTAAATTTTGACGGTTACGCTACGCAAGCAATCCTGCTTGCTTACAGTAATAAAAAGTAATATATATAAACTATAAGATGGGCGAATGAATGGTTAGGATGTGAATCACTAACTCAGCCTGCTTTATATTTGTCTGATGTGTGCATTCCGACTTTTGCCAGGAAATGTGTTCCTTATTTTCAAACATATATATTGTATAACATTTGTCCTAATGCCATTCAGTTTTGATCACCAAAACGGGATTGTAATTCATTTATGTTATAATGGCAATGAGTGCAGCAATGGCAATAGAATAACCTACAAGGGGACAAAACGACCCTATTGCTTGTTACACATGCAAAACAATATGCAAGTTAGCCATAAATTTCTTAAAACTTATGTTATACAATATTAATTATATTTTTCAAAATTTTTCAAATTGCAGATTTGTCAAGATAGACGAGGGTGGCCTTGTGGAAAAAGGGAAATTAGACGCCGAGTATACAATATCAAGTGTTGCACTGGCATGTTTTGCAGTATCGCGGGAGAGTGCGAGGTTCGTCTAATTCAATACCTTAAAAGAAACCTAGAAACCACCGTTAACCCAAACCAAACCTGAAATAAACTACGTAAATATATGTACCCAGTACTCCAAGTTTAAATTGTTCATCATCTGTTGCACCAAATTTCCTTCATAACATCCATACAATTGACACTTACAATCACCTTTTAATCCCATCACACAATCTCCATGAAAACCTTTTTCCAATTCCTATCAATCTTAACCTCACCGGCATCATCAATTTCCGACCCCACCATTTCCACAAAAAATATGCTGCAGTAGAACCCGCCCAGGGCTAGGCGTGCAGGGACGGCCGCCTTTGCATAAATTTTGAATGGAAAAATTAAGATTGATAAAATATTAAAACAACTTCAGAAAATACCGGATAGTTTAAAAAAATCCTTTCTAACAGAAATATGTTTGCACACAAACACTCACAAAAATTTATTATTTAAGGCCGGTATTGTCAGTGGTAGGTTAGGTCAATTTTCCACCCTTCAAAGTGATTATGGTAAATTGTTTGACATAACAGTTTTTATCTAAACCATCTTATAAGATGAAGTTGATTTGCTGTTAAAAATAACATTTGAATTAACGTTTTTATTATAAAACATGCAGCGTTTTGTTTACACTTATTCCATACGCTCTACTACAAGATACAACTAAAATTAAAAGATTTTGGCGGGATTGAGCCACAGCCTTCAATTTTAGATTGTGACATAAACAAACAAACTAAAATCAGTATAATTTCTAATTCACTTCTACATATGACTTGTTAGCTAAAACGGAAATCCACCAATCATAAATTATATTTTTCACTTTGCACAAAATTTGTTCTGCGAATTTGCTAAAACAAAGTGTATTTTGTTAGCCGTGTACAAAGGATATGATGACGTGCACTGATGACTATGAATGCTGCGGCGGTAGATGTTTAGACTTCGTCTGTGCGGTAAGCAATCACTAATTTTTAAATGGTGTGGCGTAAACTTGTGTATCGGGCGTTAGGCCTGACCTGGCAGGATTGTGTGGAATTGTTGAATGATTTATTAATGTCAGCAAAGTATATTCCTCTCAACAATACTAGCAAGTCAATGAATGTCAAGTGCTAATGTGAAGCCCCTGTCTTTGGGCAGAGTTAGTTTTATGCTGACCTGGGCAAGAGTGTCTTCGGTCGGAAGACACAAAACTGAGATTGACTTTGTAGTATTGGTACCGGTTTTGGAAGGAGGACTTGAATTGCAGCAGGGTTATTGTGTGAAAAGAAGATTGTAGACGAGATCAACCGTCGTCTGCCTTATCTGTGGGCGTCCTGATCTAGTATGGGTGTAATGCTAGTTGCGTTTAGTTAACCTGCTAAGTAAAATTTATACTTGTACGCTGACGTTTGCCGTATGTGTTGTAAGTCTTTAGTCGGAGCTATTGATTGGTATGTCATAAATGCCTCTGCACAAATATGTAGCCAAGGCCGTGGGTAGGTGCTCTGGGTTGGCAACCTTGGCCACTTGGCTAAACTCCATTAGGACGGATTGAGCTTTAATTGTGATAATTGTATGGCTTTGTTAAGTACGCGGTGTGTATTTACCCTCTATCTGAAGCTTGAATCACAAGTCGTACATATCAGTTTACTATATCATTGGAAACCTTAAAGCATTGTGGACATCTGAAAAAAACTCCAGGCGATTCCGACAGCATGCTTGTGAATAGTCCTTCCCTTGCTGATGTGCCCTAGCGCGCGAAGAAAAACACAGTTCAACTCAAGGTTGAGTTCTGGGTTATCATTCTGCTCGATCTCAATTTCCAGAATTGTTAATTCTAAATTTCGAAGAATTCTTCGTTTTTCCAAAAAATATTAAAATAACAAATCCGACTTGTGACACCTTATGGTGGTTGTGAGCTTGACAGAAAAATAAAATCTGAAAACTGGTATGAAAAGATGATCGCTTCAGACACAGTCGTTAAACCAAATCTAATCTAACCTAGTTCCCCAGCGGATCGTCATCCTCATAGTCGTCTTTAAACCCAAAAGATCAGTCTTTAGTTCCACGTGCTGAGGGCATTGAGTAAAGTAATTCTA
The DNA here is from genome assembly GCA_036851895.1 of Orthonychiurus folsomi. Taxonomy (NCBI): domain Eukaryota; kingdom Metazoa; phylum Arthropoda; class Collembola; order Poduromorpha; family Onychiuridae; genus Orthonychiurus; species Orthonychiurus folsomi. Next base: position 9,090 of record JAAXYW010003043.1, on the reverse strand, counting down.
AATGCGCAAATGAGAGACAATTGTGGAAATTGACGAGTGCCATGAACATATGCACATGGCGCAAAAATTGTTAGAGACTAACATTGGCTATCCAGTTCTCCGCATTATGTTGTGGTTTAGGCAGTGAATTGTGACAATGAAAGGTTTAAAAAAATTGACTGCGTGTCTAGGTTACGTATGCGCGAATCTCGTGTATTTTATATATTTAGTTTGTAGTGTTTCTTGATATTTAACCACAGTAAGCCTCCGACCAATTTTGTAGAATACACATTCATGATTGATTGATTGATTGATTTATTCATTAAAGAGTTCCACCAAGGCATTCATGTGTAACAATTAAGACCCTTAGTTGATTGGCTAACATGGCAACACAACTCTCATAAATAAATAATTTAGAACTAAACTAAGTTATCCATATACAATTAATAACAATAAGTAACCAATTATTTCCAAATTAAAAGCTAATTATAATCAATTACATAACTTTTCTACACTTATACATAAAGATAAACATAGAATCTCTTCTTGATAACAAAACACCCACAATTCTTTTTAAACTGGCTGTTGGAAAGCTTAAGGTCACAAAGTTCAATCGGAAGGTTGTTCCAGATTAGGGCGGCTTGGTAGTGAGTTCCCGTACTTTCGAAGACAAGTCCAGTCTTTGAAACAAACATAAGATTCTGACTGCTTGATTCACTTAATTTATACAGTAATGAAAAACCCTCCACACTAGACCAAAACTTAAAAATTTTGTACGCAACATATACAGTTAAAAATTCAAACCTTTCCCGTATATTAAGAATATTGCATTTCTCGTGAAGCGAGTCATAAATCAATTTGTTTTTCTGCCTCATCAGTCTGGAAATGTCATCTGATGAATTATTTGTACTTTTATTTTTTGAGGAATGTAAGTTCGCCTAGAACTTCCTTTGATACAGCTTCGAAATTCGTGGGTAGAAAAATGATCCAAGGAGCTGGTTTAACTTTTTTTTGCAATGAACCAAATTTGTGGGCAGAACACGGGCCCAATAGTGTTAGTCCATAGTCAATTATAAAAAAAATGCATTGATAAGACATTTATACAGTCGTAGGTTAGCCACATGTTTCAACCGTAGTAACAATCCAACAGCAGAAGAAATTTTACTGGAGACATCTTTAAAGTGCTCCAGAAAATGCAGGCAAGTGTCAAAAATAATTCCGAGATATTTGAAAGTTTGCACCCGCTCAATGGTAATGCCGTTATAGCTAAAGTCAAGATCATTAACTAATTTTTTGTTTGGCTTGTGAAAGATTAGGAATTTTGTTTTCTCAAAATTTAAAGGAAGTAAATTGAGCCGACACCATTTATTTAACTTGGTAGAAAATTCTTTTAAGGTGTTTATGATTAAATTACTGTCAGTCCCATTTAAATAAAACACCAAATCATCGGCATAAAGAAGGTAATTCATTACATACCTTTTAAAAACTGATCCAACATTGTTGTATAATAAAGTGAAAAGGGTTGGACCAAGAATCGAGCCCTGAACCGCACCTTTATTTAAGTTATGCCAATGTGTATCTATGTATAACGTTGGACATATCCTTTTTAGACAAATCCAACGTCGGAATGTACAGTTTGATAGTGAGGCTGAGGTGCTATAGTTTTACATAATTCCTCCGAATTATAACCAGACCAAGTTTGGTCTACCAAATCCTTCTCACAGAGACATTCCGAAATTTTTCTCATACATAGTTAAATTAGTGCCAAAGAAAGAGACTCTAATTTGAATGAAATTTTACGTCGAGGAAAGCAACCGAATGCAGCCTCAGAAAAAACAATTTCTTAAAAACCTAATGCTCTAGACTTAATATTACTGTCGCCAGTTTGTCGGAAGCAGAGGTATGCCCATTAGATTAGGTGCATCCGCATAGTCCGTTCGATACATAGCCTGGGCATCAAAGAACATTACTTAGCACCACAGAACCACGTCGACTGGCTAAGTTATGCCAATCATATGCGCCCACATCAGATCTATTTGATTTGTTAGTCAGATTGATCCTAAACCTGCGTTCAATAAAGTAATCTGCCAAGAGCCTTAGCACACTTTCGTCAAGATTGGAAGACAGTTTAAGTTTGTTGAGTAGTTTGACATGGTCTACCTGATCAAAGGCTTTTTTCAGGTCCACAAAAACTGTCTCTACTTTGCCTTTAGGGAACCCTAAACCTTTAAAGATATCAGTGTGTAGTGTATGCACTATGTTGAATGATACACGTGGATAAATAATTATTACTTAATTATTTATTAGCACCAGATAAGACAAATATGCAACAAGCTTAGAAGTCAGAGGTAGTCAATCCTAAAATGAATTTGAATGCATGCATAACGTATAGGGCCTGGGATGGGTAACCCAGGCATGGGATGGGGATCCGGCATGGCAGGCAATGTGGATCATGTAGTAGATGGCGTAGGCAGGATACTACATTCCTTCCCCCCACAGAAAAACAAATTCTAAGTAGGCAATTTTGACAAATTGTAAAATTTCCAGGATACCTTTTGTATGATCGTCCTAAATCTAATATATATGATAGATTGACTAGTTTAAAAGTCTCTGATAAAGTTTGGAAAGATTCTGATCACGTGCACTTGAAATATTGACATTTCAGTCACTTAGTATTGTGTGGTCCAGAGAAAGTCGCATCAAACTTAGGTGGAGTTCTGCGATTTCGAACAGGGTGATTGATAGGCACTTGAGCCGGTTCTACTGGAGCAGGTGATGGTTGTGGAACTGGTATGGGGGGTCCAGGTGTAGATGGTGGAGACTGAAAAATCTCTGGGCTAGCGGGTGATGCTGGAGTCATTGGGGCAGATGGGCTTCCAGGGATTCCTTGGTTTTGTACAACATTGGGACCAAAGTTAAAGCGGGTCGAAGTTTTGGCGTGGATAATGTGGTCAACATGGCGCTTGATGGTTCGGCTTGATGTGTCAATATTAAATGAGACTGGTCCACGTTGAGCGATGATTGTGCCAAAAGACCATTTAGGTTCGCTAGGTGCATGGGTTTGGACCCAGACTTTCTGTCCGATTTGAAAGTCTCGACTCTTGGTTACAGGGTCGAAATTCTGCTTCTGGCGGTTTTGAGATTTTGCTACGGTTGTCGCAACTGATGGGCGAATGCAGTCAAAAAGAGTCCGAGGTCCCTTTTTGATAAGTAGTTCGGATGGGGCTGCACTTGTTGTAGCATGAGGTGTAGTTCTGTAGTTTAAAAGAAACTGCTCCAAAGAAAAACTTCAACATTCTTCCCGGAGGTTGAATTTAGTGCATTTTTGAACGTTCGGATGAACCGTTTAGCTTCTCTGTTAGATCGAGAATGACAGGCAGATGAAGTGGAATGACGGATTGCATTCTCTTTGCAAAAATTCTCAAATTCTTGAGATACGAATTGTGGTCTTTTGTCCGAAACCAGATGTTAAGGCATTCCAAAACGGGCAAATGTTACACCTAGAAAACAAATCACTAATGATGATGTGGTGTTCTGATGCAATTTGAACACTTCGGGCCATTTGCTGTGAGCATCTATGATGACTAGCCAGTTTGATCCTAGAAAGGGGCCAGCTAAATCCACGTGGACTCGTTGCCAGGGTTTCTCGGGGAAAGCTCATGGGTGTAGAGGAGCACTTTAAGGATTTGGTTGCACTTGAGCACACTGAACACAACACTTTGCCAAAGACTCGATGTCTTTGTTGATTCCCGGTCACCACACTTACTGACGGGCAAGAGATTTCATTCTCACAATTCCGAAATGGGTTTCGTGAAGTTGGGCAAGAACGGATTGTTAATGGGATTGCGGGATGATGACTCGGATTTCCCACATAACAACATCTTGCACTATTATTAATTCTTCTCGCCGGTGGAAGAATTGTTTAATATTGTCCGGAATCTCCTTGCTGTCGAGTGGCTATCCGTTTTCGATGCATCTGATGACAACAACTAGTGTCTTGTCTTTAGAGGACGCGATGCGGACATCTTTAGCTGTGACAAGGATGGTGTCAACAGTTGTGGTTAGCACTTCACACATATGAACTTCTGCTTCATCTCACCTTGCCATGCTGATCGGTTGCACGAAACACTATATTGAAGTCAAATCCGCTCAAATAGAGAGCCCAGCGATGAAGTCTTGCTGCTGCTAATGAGGAGATGTGGTGATTTGGAATAAGGATAGCAATTAGTGGCCTAGATAAACTTACGTCCGCACAGAGATTTAAAAAATTTCTTCACTCCATACACAATTGATAGTCCTTCCTTCTCAATTTGGGAGTATCGACGTTCGGTGTCAGATAAAGATTTGGAAGCAAAAGCGATAGGCTTTTCACTTCCGTCCGCGTGCTTGTGGAACAGGATAACTCCAAGTCCAGTTGAAGATGCATCGCAAGAAATTCCAATTTCCTGAGAATGGTCAAAATGAGTGAGGATAGGGGAAGAGACCAGGGTATTCTTCACTATTTGAAATGCGGTTTGGCATTCTTTTGCCCACGACCACTTCACATTCTGTTTGGTGAGTCTGTAAAGGGGATCACAAATTGAAGATAGATTAGGTACGAATTTACCATAAAAGTTTACTTGTCCAAGGAATCAAGGAATGATTTGGTTTCTTTCACGTTGACTGGTTCCCTCATTGAAACAATTGCTACAATCTTAGATAGTGGGGTGTGGATTCCTTTCGAGTTGATCACGAATCCAAGATATTCTAAGGTTGGTTGAAAAAATTGGCACTTGCTTTTGGAGAGTTTGTAGTCGGCATTCTTCATACGCTGAAATACTTGACGAAGGTTGTTCAGATGATCTTTGTCTGAATGGCCACTATAGATACTATCGTCAGTGAAGGAAGCTGCCATTGGGATGTCCTTCAACAAGTTGTCCATTACTTCTTGGAAAATTGAGGGTGATGCGATTCCTTGAGGGAGGACATTGTACTGATAAAGTCCTCGATGTGTATTAACTACCAGGAATTTCTTCGAAAATTCCTCTGGTTCGATTTGGTGGAAGGCGTCGGAGGCTTTTAATTTTTAAAAATTTTGTTCACGTGAAATTGTTGCAAGTAGTTTGTCCACTTGAGCAATAAAGTATTGGTTAACACAAAGTTGGGAATTGACGGTGTTTTTGAAGTCACCAGTTATTCTCACATTTCTATTTGCCTTAGGAACGACCACATAAGGAGATGCCCAGTCCGAGTGATCAACTCGGGTAATGATTCCACTGGATTCCATGTATTCCAGTTCCTTGTCCACTTTCTCACGAAAAGCAAAGGGGATGGGACGGGCTTTCATGAATTTTGGTTGGGCGTTGTCACGAAGTACGATCTTGGCTTTAACTCCATTGAGCCTTCCGATGAGTGTGGAAAACACTTTCTGGAATTCCTGCAGAAGAAAATTCAAACTTTGATTAGTTGGAATGGGGTTTACTGATTTCACAGGGTTGCATTGTGCCTTGATTTTATTCCAATCCAACTTTAACACTTGAAGAAGGTCACGTCCAAACAGAGAGTCTCCATCCACAACATGCAGCACATGGTTCACCACTTGATCCTTGCCTTTGAGTTTACACTCAAGTTGACCTTTTGCATGGAACTTTTTTTTGTGGAGGTCTTAAAGGTGATGTTGGAAGGTGATAGAGTTGGTGAGCCAAGAGAATTTTTCAGACAGAAACGATTTCTTGGATCCGGTGTCCAATTCCATGTTATGATGATTGCCGTTAACAGTCATGCTGATCCAAATGACATCATCAACGGGCTGGATAGATTTGATGTTGCAGATGTTTACTTCTTCCTCGTGGACTTGATTAGCCCGTTGGTTTGATTTCTTCTTTGGTGGACTGCTGGAAGAACGGCAGACAGCAGCAAAGTGTCCAACTTTGGTACATTTGGAGCACTTTTGGGTTTTGGTAGGACAGTCACCACGATGAGGGTATTCTCCGCCACAAAGTCTACACTGCTTAGATTGATGATTTGTGTTTTGGGATTGTGAAGCATTGGGAGCTTTTGGTTTTCTCGATTGACTACGGTTGGTTGACGTCTTCTTCGTGGAGGACTTGGTTAAGTCCGTGCTCCCACTGTGATTTTCGTTTTTGATTGCGGAAGTACTGGAAGCGGCAATTTCGCTTGCGGTTCCGATGGCGAAAACTTTTTCCAGTTTGACGTCATCATCTTCGAGGAAGATTGTCCTCTGGGTCGGTACGCTGGAGAGCCCGATGATAAACTGGTCACGAAGGGCCGTCTCCAAGTCTTTAAACTTGCAAGTGGCTGCGAGTTTTCTCAATTCAGCGAGGAATTGAGCCACGGATTCTTCCGATTGTTGTTGTCGTTTGGCGAACTTGAAGTGTTCAGAGATCGCCTTTGGTGCTGGTTTGTAGTGAGTGATGAGGATCTTGAGTAGGTCATCCAATCTCTTAGATGCTGGTTTTTTGGGTGCAACCAAGTCCATTAAGAGTCGGAGGGTGGTCAGACCAAGAGAAGAAAGAAGGATTGCAACCGCTCGTTCTGGTGACTTGGTTTTGTCAATTTGGTTAGCCAGAAGAAACTGTTTAAATCCGTATATCCAATCTGCCACATTGTCTTTTACTGGGTTAAACGGGTTCAGGATTCCAATTTGTCCAGCCATTTTTACTCACTGCACTAATCACTGTAAGGTGGATACTTTCAGTAATAATTCTCGTCGCCAAATGTAGTGTATGCACTATGATGAATGATACACGTGGATAAATAATTATTACTTAGTTATTTATTAGCACCAGATAAGACAAATATACAACAAGCTCGGGAGTCAGAGGTAGTCAATCCTAGAATAAATATGAATGCATGCATAACGTATAGGGCATGGGATGGGTAACCCAGGTATATATGGTTGGTGGCCTTGCATGTAGTAAATGCATAGATGGGGATCCGGCATGGCAGGTAATGTGGGTCATGTAGTAGATGGCGTAGGCAGGATACTACACAGTGGAGAGACAAGTTAATGCTGGCTGGCAGGATCTACCGCTTTTGATACCGTGTTGGCAATTATCTAATCTCTTTTCAACTTCCTTTGTCTCCAGGACTCTCTTACAGATCATTTTTTCCAATATTTTACCAAATATAGGAGGAGTAGTGATGGGTCAATAAGAGTTGGCATCCGGGGTGCTTTCTTTAACTTTGTAGAGTGGATCAATCTTGGCTAGCTTAAAACAGCTTGAAAAAATTCCTAGGCTAAAACAGTCGATGATTTCTAATGCAAAACTAATTTCTTCAGCTGCCGCAGCAATCACTTTATGAGGAACCTCATGCTCTCCACTAGACGACGCCTTTGATTTCTTAATGAATCCGTCCTGTCTGCTAAACAGCAAGTGGGCACCTGCACTATTTTCCATTTTGTATTGAATTAATGCGTTTGTACAGTTGTCTCTATTCACCGTCAGTTTACTTGCTAATTCACATGAAAGCCTGCTAGGATCGGTAACCAGAACCTTGTCAATCCTAAGTACAATTATAACGCTCCGCTTTATTTTTTGATTTGTGAATTCCTTATATACATTCCATATGCCCTGGAAATCCCTGTTTCAATGAATTTCAAAATTCCATGAATAAAACGGACCATAGTTGTAAGAGCCGAGTTAAACAGAATTGGTATGGCACCCGGGTTCTTTTGGAACAAATCGGCGGTGAGTAGTAGTGCCGGTGTGCACATATATTTGGGTGTTCTCCAATGGTGCCCAAGTCGGAGTTTTTATAGCTCCATCCAAGATGGGTGAGATAAGGCTTTTATGGTTTCCGACGATAATTCTTACAAATGAATTTATTAGAGCTTTTCTACCCTGTAACATTTTTCTTTGGCAAGAAAGGTTAGGATGGGACGAACCAAATGGTTATTTAACACAAAGTGTAATGTGAGTAAAGGAAATCAAGGCACTTTCCCACGATTTAGAACCTGAGTAAAAATGTACAGAACTCTAAGGTTTAGCCGTCAGTTGAGGGTTTGCATTTAAACTATTCTATTATTCTACACTGAGAATAAACTGCATTAAAACTTTGGTGTGAACTATGGTACTCAACTCGATTTATATTATTTAGAACCTAATAATAAACTATTTTAATTTGGTTAAAAACATTTTTAAAATAATTTTACATTTTGTAGCTCTGCTGGGAAAATGAAGCTGATTGCAATCATAATGGTGATTGTTGTGATGGAAAATGCGTCGGTGGCGTTTGCTTGGTAAGTGCTCTTCCTGTCTTTCATAAAGTTTAATTTTTACGACATTGAGCATTATAAATCCTTGAACTTAGCTGATTGAATTTTTGCGCTACAACCTAAGTGTGTGGGGTTCAAGGGAGTGTAATGCGAAATACGGAAGATTAAACGTCTGACAACAACCTTAACCTTGCAAAATAGATTCGGTAAATTGGATGTTAAGGACTAAACGAGTAACCGCAACTTTAGCCCTGGAATGCCGTTGAGGGGAAAGTGAGGCTTGTGAGGTGGCTAGAGATACCGTCCCAGAAAGAACAGTTGGTGGGTTTTTTTGGGGATTTGTGCGGGAACCCTGTAAACTGTCTGGGAACGTAGATTGTACGGGTAAATTCTTGGGAAGCGCTTGGGAAACCACTTGGGCTACAAGTAAATTTCCCATACAGAAATGCAGGGGGACTGTGCCAAATAACCCGCATGGTATACGAATGAGCATTCCCAGCAGGATCACTCTGGGTTTTGCACTAGCGTATTACAAAAGGTTTACATTCGACACATACGGTTTGGGTGGATTTGGGATAACCTTCACAGTAAACGGCACGTAAAACACAAGGGAAATTTCTGGGAAGTTTGCGCGCCAAAGTTTTTTCTTCTCAATTGACTGAGCCGACATGACAGTTTCAGCCCTCATTCCCATTCAGTGTGTGTTACGACAAGTTGAGTGTGCCTCTCGTTTTTGCTAGTGCACTATACAATGCATTCAGTTGTTGAATTCTTGGAGGATAACACAGTGCAGTTAGTCCCAACGCAGTGGGTGGATACAATTGCTAAAACGTGTTCATGGCCAAACGGGCCAGCAACAAACTTAATCAAAAAGTGCAAATCATCAGACTCAT
>JAAXYW010003042.1:0-12918 GCA_036851895.1 Orthonychiurus folsomi | reverse complement strand
TGGAGCTTGTGTGGTGGGATTTGATGGAAGTTGTGTGAATGTGTCTGATAGCTTTGCAGCTGCTCTTTTCGATCTCTGCTTGCAGAGTTTATTCCATTCTTAAAATTGACAGTTGCTCTCCATTGACTTACATCCATTACATAAATGGAATGTGTAACCGCAGCCTGCAAAAACCTCTTCAATTATGCCGAACGCCTTATTTGTCGGGTCAGTTTGCCACGAATGAGTAAACCAGTTAGTCAGACATTTCCCCAGAAAATATGGCAGCTATTCACGATATTCAAATGGGAATACGGAAAGAAGAAAGCGCGGAGCATCTCTTTGCAGAGTTTGGAAATTGGCCCGTAATCTCAAACCAGCTACTTGGATTCCTACCTTTCCAGTATTCAAATGGTTCTTTGCGCTTCAAATGGGCGAGTTTCCCTGTCATCTTGTCAATATCTCATTTGATCGGTATTATTGCTATTGGATGGACATCCTTTGCAGAGACAGCTGACACAATGAGACAACTATTGGGAGAATTGACCGGAACAGAAATATTTGCATACAATTTAATGTGTACGTGCGTATTAATGGTTGGCGGTTGTCAGAATTATTTTCTAAGTTTCTTTAATTCCAACAGGGACTGCATGCAATACCGTGGGGATTCTAGGAAGATTGAATTCTTTCTGGCACCGAAAGGAGTTTATTGTGTTCTGGAAAGACACATACCTTCTTTTCGAGAATTTCATGCGTTTGGATTCCGAAAATGTGGTGAAGCAGATAAAGTCCTTAACTAGGAATATGAAAACAACCATGGTCGTGTATTTTGTAGCCAGTCTCTTGTTTGCAATTCCGCTCCTAATCATTTTGCTTACGAAAACTACAATTGACACAGGAGAAACTGCATTCGCAATAGCCGGGTTATTTATTTCAAATTTATTTATTTACTGGTTTTTTGTTAACAGCTTTTTGGCTCTTTTGTTTCTTCATATTTTCAAAACTTGCTTTGAAATTCTAAATAGAGTACTTCAAAAGATTGAATTTACAAATTATCAGCCCTTTGAAATGAATTCAGAATTAAAATTCTCACAACAATCAGCAAAAATAGAGGAGTGGCTGTCGATCTATACCAAACTAGAAAATCATATAGAAAAATTTAATGATTTATTTGGGATGAAAACTACGCTTACCGTTTGCAACTGCGCTATACATATCCTCATCAATGGATTTTTTGGTTGCCTTTGGAGTGCAAGGGGAACATACGAATTACTAGTTACTATTGTGCTCCCGCTCACTATTAACATTTGTATTTTGGCTCAAATGTGCATTGTGGGAGACGACATGACTATTGCAGCAAAAACCAGCGCTTCATTACTTAAAGCAATTTCTTGTCCTGGGTTTACCTCCGATGTGATCCGGCACAAGGTAAATCAGATTCCAGCCGAATTGGAATATTTTCACTAAAATTACAAATGCGTTTCCTAATCCAGGCAAAATATCAAATGCTGAAAACTATGACAAATCCCGCAGTTATTTCGGCTGCAAATTATTTCATCATCAATAAAAGGTTGATATCTGCGGTGAGTGTTCAAATTAACTGAATGTGCACCGTTATATCCAACAATAAAAACTCAATTTGATGTCAGGTTTTGGGGACCATAATAACTTATCTCCTGGTGTTACTTCAATTTCGTGAAAACGAGAAGCCTGCATAAAAATCAAGATTCATCAAGGAAATAAGTATAAAATAATTACCTCGTCCAACTTCGTGGGGTCCCACATATCCGTGTATTTTTTCCCTTTCCTCTCTTCCGGAATTGCGTCCAAAATCGCGTCAATGTCAAGTAGCTCCATTGGATCAAACGCTTTCTTGGGTTGTTCGTCATTATTCAAATCCGATTGTTTCTGTGGTGCAGCAGCCATGGTCAGCTGCACAAGTTAAGAACGGAAGAACTGCACCTAACCCAGCACTGAAATAAGTAATTTATTATGTTCACATACCGTAACGAAATTGGTACATTAGCTATGGTAGAAACTTTAATTGTATCATTTAATAGTTGTAAAGCTTACTCCACTAAGTAAAATTCCAATTTTGTATTATTCAAAATGTAATCTGCCGACTCATTTGCACAGATGTATTGGCTTGAGTACTAAATTCTATTTTCAAAATTTAATGTCGGCAAGCTAAAATTTTATATCGTCAAGCCAGTTCAAATTGAATGTAATAGGCTCATCAAGCATGAGAAGAACGATGGTTCAATTAATAAATCCCATTTGTTGCAGCATAAATTTGCATCCGCTGTTTATTATGGCACACATGGGGGCCAATAATGTCCTCGGTTCTTGATGTGTGAGCAGTGACTCAGATGATACGACCACTCACACAGGTCAGGAATTAAAGTAGCGCCAAAGCAAGCGTAGGGCCCTAAGAAAGTTGAATCGAAACCACTCCACCCAGTCATTTCCTGTGTATTTATTTTATTGTGCATTTAGCTATTCATCTTTTACCCTTGCCATTTGTTCTCCCAGCCAATGGGTCAACCTCAAATTTTTTTTATTAACTTTGCTAATCCTGGGTTCCTTCTTAAATGCTTTTCCGAAAGTTCCTTCACAATGTGAAAACGTGCACTACGCTTTATAATGCAATGCCAAACCACCCAAGCTAGTTGTATTATTTTCACTCATAAGAACTCCACGACCTGAAGAACCAGAACAACGACAGAGCACGCAATAATTTAGTTTATATTAGATGAATTGTCAACGGAGTTTGAAACAATGCCCTTTCATTATGTATGTTATGCAAAATCAACCACAAATAGAAAATGTGACGACGGCACTCACACTTTCCTTTTGTGACTCCGTCGTGGTAAATAATCCAATAAAAATGTATTATATTATTCTCGAGATTCAATTTCCGTTTCGAAGGGCTTAAGAAGTCCTCATGCTCTAAAATCCATTTCCAGTTGCCAGCACAAAATGGCCTGGCTCACATTTAAAAATTTTGTTCTCCTACTATTATTAGAATTGATCACGACTCATTCGATTGCGAGTCAGGATAATAACAGTAACAGGCCACACAGTGAAGTTTACAAGAAAAATCGTGTCAATCAATACAGTTCTAATTCTAATGCTCAATTCAGCTTGAACAATAATGCAACAAATCAAAATATAAATCCTAGACATTTCCCCATTGGATACAGTGCCAATTTCGTTCCCGGCTACAATCCATACCCATACCAGCAAACACAATTTGGTTATCCTGGAATCGGCATTCCACCACCACCCTACACTGGATTTGTCCATCCAAATTTTGGCACAACGTTGCCCGGATATCCGGGTGCCAATCATGGGATTGGCTATCCAAGTACAAGTTTGATGACCCCTTATGCTGGAGGAGGAACCGGGATTGGAAGTCCGGGTTATATAAATGGAAAAGGGATAATGTATCCCCTACCTTTTGAACATTATCCTCTTCAAAATTTTCAACAAACATTCAAGCCACAACATCATCAAACAACTGTTCCATTTTCTCTACCAAACGGATTTGGAGGATTTTATCCCAGCTTCTCTGGAGTGCCGAATGGTCATGCACATCTTCAAGTTCCCCATCAGCAAGGAATTGGATTTTACTCAGGCAGCAACGATAATCAATCACCACACTACGGATTTGATGTCGGGAGCTTGCCGAGAATGGTCAAAGTTCCAGGAGAATTGAGAATGACACCGTTCGGAAAAGACATACTAATGGAATGCACTTTCCCGAGATACCTACTTTTGGTTCAGGTAATGCTAAAAGATAAATTTTTCTGGCGTGAAAATGTACCCAGCAATAACTGACGCGCTATTTTCAGGGAATCTATTGGCATCACAAGTATGACGCGTTTGGATCATACTACGATACAACAAATGGTTTTGGACCTGAAATTACGGTAGAAACAGTTAACATGTGGAAATCAACCCTAAAGATTCAAGGTTATGAGCCAGAACGGCATAATGGGGTTTATCGTTGCCTGTCAGCAGCAGCACTCCCCACAGATGATAATCCAATTCAAATTCAACCAGGATTTTCTGTTCGAAATGGCGACCCAATATCATCAACCACTGAACCATATCAATATTCAAGACCGGAAAGCTCTCAAGAATTTGATTCGGGCGAAACTCGGAGACAAGAAAGAACCAAAAAACGAAAAAACAGCCGTAAGATGAAATTCCCACCAACAAGAAAAATTAGGTTTTCGAGACAAGTGGACACAGATAATTCCTTAGAACAAGATCACAATCGCCAAGATGATCAACAATCTTCCGCAACAGATCCTTCCACATTTTACCCAAATTCAAACGAACCGTATGATCCTTTTGTGAGCACTCGAAATTATGACTCACCCTCTCACTTGAGGAATCCCTTCTTGGATTTCAATACCGGATCTTACAACCAGCAAAATGCTGTCAACAATAACTTCAGATACAGCAGTACACCGAATCAAAACCCCTTTCTTCCCAATCAACAGCAGACCAACCGACATCATTTAGGAAATTATCCTGGCTTTGGATTTCCAACAACCGAATTCCCTCATTCGCATACTCCTGGCTACGGCCTTCAAACACCTTACTTTAAACCATCCTATTCAATTTATACAGTCTTTGTCGAGGGAATCCTTAAAGAACAAATGAGTAAATCATTGTCGAATGTACCCTATCAAAGCACTTCTCCACATCCAGGAAAAAACTAAAATTAAAAAACAGTTAAGACTTCAAAATGAGTGTTTGTTTCCAAATAAAGCTAAATCCGTTGGACTAATTAAATTATGTGGCATAGTTTTCAATGAAAAGCTTTCTGGCGAAATTAATCAAGTTATTTCTTCCGGCTGCAAAGAATATTTATTCTTAAATAAAGTACAGTCGGCGGCTTCAAAGTTGCACAACGGCATGTGGGGATAGAAATGAGTTAATTTGTTCACTTACGTTCTCGCAAAGAATGCTTGGCTAATGATGCTCGAATAAAGCACACAACTGTTTAAATTAAACTAACATAAAACACAAACTGCGACTCTTATTCCGAAGAGTGTAGTTGGTTTGGTAGTAGTAGTGAAAAGTTCAGTGTGAGATCCGAATTTATCTCGTGGCGAAGTTGAAATAGCCGCCTGAATTTACTGTCTCGCTCAGCGCTGCTTGACGCCGTTCAGCTGTGTAATTTTAGAGCATTAAATCCGTCATTCAAAACTCCAATTGCATTGAAGTTTACCAAATTTCCGGGTGTTCGAAATGTATTTCAAAGAATTTCACCGCAGTACTCTTTCAAGTATGGATGATTGCAAAATTTTATGAAATCAAATAGAAATCTGCGGTGACAAATTTTTATCCAAAAAGAAATTCCGACTTTTCCAAATTTGCTATGGCAACTAAACCGCAGTTAGTCAGAACAAAGCACTTGTTTGAAAACTAAGTTGAAATAGCCGCCTGAATTTACTGTCTCGCTCAGCGCTGCTTGACGCCGTTCAGCTGTGTAATTTTAGAGCATTAAATCCGTCATTCAAAACTCCAATTGCATAGAAGTTTACCAAATTTCCGGGTGTTCGAAATGTATTTCAAAGAATTTCACCACACTACTCTTTCAAGTATGGATGATTGCAAAATTTTATGAAATCAAATAGAAATCTCCGGTGACAAATTTTTATTCAAAAAGAAATTCCGACTTTTCCAAATTTGCTATGGCAACTAAACCGCAGTTAGTCAGAACAAAGCACTTGTTTGAAAACTTGCATACCTAAGCATGAGTTGCATACGGCAATAGGAAAATCCAGTCATTTCTTTCCTTTATCTCGTCAGAGTGAGATCATTCTTTAAGCTTAGTTTCTTAAATCTAAATTCTCTGTTATATTTTTTCAAATTTGTGTACTTTGAGCCTTCCTCAAACTAAACTAAATATGAGTTGTGGTTGCGGTAAACCTCCAAGCGGTTGCAAACCCGAAGGTGATACTACTCAGCAGAAATGCTTGGAAAAGGTAATTAAATTATGATCGGTCATATTTCATTTGGCTTTGGTGGCACTTATCCGTCTAACTGAGCTGTGCATTTTCATTTAACAGAAGGCTGAAAATGCATGCGATGGCGATTCCGGTGGATTTTTTGTAAGGTGTTCAGATTTTTGCATTTAGGTTTAACTTGTATAATGATCCTTATATTTTGGGTTTAGTCCTGGCTTTTTGGTGGATCTTCATCAACTTCAGAGGACTCTAGCCGTGAAAAATGCCCTGGTGGTTGTGGCATGGACAAATGCAATTGCAATTGTGCTCTTCGGGATCATCTGAAACAATGCTGTGACTATGGAAAACTTCCTGCACTCGTTACAAAGGACAGTTGCCCAACGGGCAAGAAGGAAGAGATGTGCGTCGAGAAAAAAGTGGAATGTGCTTTCCTTCCTGTGGATACGGTATTTAGTCAATATTCAATATTATAGACATACAAGCAGGTTAAATATTAATTGTCAATTTCCAGACTTGCAAACCAAAGACCGAAGAACGTCCACCCGCTTTTATTTGCAGTACTGACAAGAAAGAGGAAAAGAAATGCTGCATGCCATGCACAGGTAATCAAAAGCTGGCAGAATAAATATTTAACACCGAACCTGGTCTCCATTGAAATATCAAAATGAAAACTAATTTTCAACTGATTTATTTCGGATTTAGATACCACGGGGTGTGTCCCATCTTGGATGTGCCCACCCGTGGCAAGCGGTGTGCGTACGTATCCCGCCCCGGCTGGGGTCAACATTCTTCCCATTTCTGCCACAGGGCGAAATGCCAAGAAGGTAAGTTGAAAAAGTTGTATGTATTCAAAGTTTTTGCGATATTCCCCACTTAATGAATATATAATTTTAGGCGGGAAAGTGTGGCGAGTGTGGAACTGTTTCCACCGATGAGAAAGCAAAGCCGAATGTGTCAAATCCAAATTGTCCAATGGTTCGTTCTCGAGACTGCAATGCAGACAAGGATAAGGACAAGAAAGACGAGGGTTTCTTGTGCAGTTTGGTTCGAAAGGTAATTTCCATTTATTATCGCACAAATTCGTATTCACTCAACCGGTAATAGTCCAAGGGCATGTGGTTAACACCCGAGAATCACTTGAATCTTACAACCTACTTGTGTAAATTAATATTAAATTGGAGACATTGGGCAAATCCTTGTCTGTCAACTGTCAAGTCAACTTAAAGAAAAGGGACATTAACCACGTCGTCTTCTGCACTACGACGTAACGTCTAAACTTACTCTTCATGAAAACCCTTTTTTATGTTCCAGGTCGAAGGACTCTTCGGTAGCAAGGTAAGGTTTAATTTGTGGGTAACTGAAGTAGGCTTTTGGTTCACAAACGAGGAGAAGGGATGCTTAAAATTCCACTGGTATTTTCAAAACCATTGGTTCTGGTTGGGTTAATTCGAAATTGCGCGATAAAATTAGTAATATGACAAGTAAACGAAAGCCTTCATCCTGACCACTTGCATTTAACCTTGAAGGCAACGGAAATCAAGGAATTGTGTAATGAAATCAAGGAAGCTGCTGAAAAGGACAATGACGATGATTGTGACTGTAGCGTATGCAAGGAAGTCCAGTCTGGTCCACGATGTTTTCAGAATGCTGTTCAGCAACAACAGTGTTGTGGCGCCGCATTTCAAAATCCTAGCCAACCTTTTCAGGATTTTAAAATTCCACCAGGAACTGAAATTACCAAGAAACCAACAGAAGTTGTCATTCCAGAAAAATCAGAGAAAAAGCAAGAGGAGCCTATTTATTGCTACGAGGTCAGACCTTTGAGCTTCTGCGAAGATCCAGATCCTTGCAAAGTCCCTGATCTCCCTCCGAATCCCTGTCCACCCGAAGAACCAGCTTCAGCTCAACAAATTGATCCTTGCCCTCCTGCTCCAACTCAGCAAATTGATCCTTGTCAACCTGCTCCAACTCAGCAAATTGATCCTTGTCAACCTGCTCCAACTCAGCAAATTGATCCGTGCCAACCTGCTCCAGTAGAACCTTGTCCTGAACCAGTGAAAGAGGCTGAAACCGCAGAAATTGATGAAACCCCGGTAAAAGGAGACAAAAATGAAAACTGTTGCCGCGGAACAAAGGACCCTGAACCAGAAAATGCTGGACCACCTCCAGAAACTAAAACGACCTGTCCAGCGCGATCAAGAGCTAGAAAGTGTCGCAAAACTAATCGTTGCGTTTCTAAGAAACCAGGCAAACTGACTGAGAATGCATGCCCACCTCAGGAATGTCCACCTTGCCCGGAACAATCACCCAAGCCGACTGAAAATGCAGCACCCCCCGCGGATGGTAATGCATGTCTAACTCCAGAAAAAAAGGCCGAAGATTGTTGCTGTTGTAATATAATTTCCGAACTCAAACCACCAGCTATGCTGAAAGAAAATCCTCCGAAGGAATGCTGCATTCTTCTCAAAGTGTCCGTTGTACAAGAATCGCAGAAATCCATTGAGGCGAAGTGCAATCAAAATGGTGGGCGATGCATGAAAAAGGATCCTTGTGTTTGTGATCCAGCATTTTTTGAAGATCAAGAGGATATTACAGCTAAGGATGCCGAAACAGAGGACAGTGCGATTGGGGATTGTGATCCAACCATTGTTGGACCAGTTGAAAAGGAAAAACCAAATGAAACTGGCATTGACGTGAGCTCGTCACAAACACAAAGCGTTGTGAAAGTGGTAATCTGCTGCGAAGACGGACTCGCACCCACAACAATTGTGAATGGAAAGCCAGTGTATGGACCCGAACAAATTGCAACTGAAGAGACGACCAAACCAGTTGAAGACGATTCCAGCAATGCTTGTGTAGAGCCTGAAGAAATCAATATTGTGGATAAAATGTGCACATGCCGAAGATGTGTTAAGGAAAGGGGTGGGAGTCCTGAAGAATATATTCAGCGGAATTTGTGCTGCAGTCGTTGTGGGCAAACCCGAGGAACAAATGAGTGTTGCGTTTTGTGTCGCTTTGTGAACAAAATGGAGTCTGGATGTCGGCCAAAACCAAAGGAAGAAGAAGATGATGATGAATGTGATTGTGACGATTGCGCTGGAGATGATGACATTTGCAATAGTGATGTTTTTGAATTGAATTTGGAAGGGAAACCGATTTATGAAGGCGGAATGTGCTTGAATCGAGCTCGGCATTTCCTATGGAAAAACTCTGTAATCTTCAATACTAATTAGGATATATTGAAATGAGGTTAGGAAATCCCGGCAATAGGGTTTCATAATTTAATTTAGGAAGGACCATCTTTCCGGGATCTTGCATTTATGGGAACTGTGTACACTGGCTACGGTGCCCCCGCAGAAAGTGCAAGTGAGGACGGGGAGGAAATGGAATGCACTTGTGAGGAACACATGAAAATGATGGAGAAAAATAAATACAGAGGTGGCATGGAACTCAATGAAACTTTGAATTATCTTTGGAGTAGGCCGATTCCGGTAAGTCGCGCTCTGGCCGAATCCTCGCTTGTGAACCAAAGCAGTAGTTTTATGTGTACAATAATTAAGAACGGTTTAGATTATATATTATAAGGCAAGTGCCTGTTTTATCACAATAAAACAGAGGGCTTGCCATATTTTGTGTTTGATTTGAGTAGAGAAACTAAAATGATATATTCTACATTGCAGAAGTAAACATTGGCTCCTCTACATTTTACCTTGTCGACCCTCTCAATTATCCACCCAACAATTATTGGCTATGACAAGGACTTACTGGACTACGGAGAATTGAATCAAAATTGCTCTATTGAAAAAGATTTTATACCAGCATTCTAAATTATAAAAATGAGGGAGATGCAACTGCAATTTTAAATTAAAGATATCTCACTTTTTCTTCAAAAGCTTTTGTCGCATGTCGGTTGCTCTATTTTAATTCAAATTGTAAATAGTTGTAGATTTTATAAGGAAGTTTTGGCATTTAGTATATTCAAGAGTATGAAGTATTTACCACGGGAACCGTAGTCATAAACATAAACCCAGCCACCATTGTTTTAGCAGAATGTTAAATGTGAGTGCGTCGTAATAAGGGGACAAAAAACGAAATAAAGTTATTAGTTGACCAAGATTTAACCAAACCGTGTTTAGTTAAGAAGTTGAGCATTGGCTTTGGCTCTCGTGGTTTTTGGTGCCAAGTAAAAATGGGGACTTGCTGTCGGAACGGAAAGCCCAGAACCGAGCCATGGAAAAGCAGAGTAAAGTGTACAGACCCCACTCCAAGATTAGGATACTATCCTTATGGAACGGGAGAAATTTCAAAGGCAAATCAGCTACTGCGACCAAAGTACCGATGTGCTCCCAACAAGTGAGTTTAAACATTTACCAAAATTAATTTGTAATTACAATTTTAAATTGATTGACTGATTGATTTCAGGCCGAGGGGAATCCACGACTATTACAACATGATGTGGGATCCACATGTTTATCGCGGAGAAACGTTTCAGACTTTCCAATCAGTACTTAACAAATTTGAATTTTCAAATGCTGTTTTTGAGTAATTTGATGAAACAAATTAATAATAGGTTGAATTGGAACGGAAAAACGCAAAAGACAAGGACGAAAAGCGCAAATTAAGAAAGCTTCCAGTTCGAAGGCTTGGAGGAATAGAATACCCGGCAACCCCACCTCGCCCTCCAAAACTGAATGTCGTTGACACAGACAAATTTTTAATAGAAACCGTCACTCCCGTCGAAGAGTTGGATGCTACTACTCAAACAGATGCTATCGATGAAAAACCACCGCCACTTTTTGTACCAGCCAAAACTGGCTATGACGTCGCCACTGAAATTTTGTGCGGTGAAATGTTTAATATGGAGGAAGAAATTGAGCCGATTGTCGATACAATGGGTTGGAAGGTATTGGAACAAGCATTATTGGAAGTAACTGAGGAGGAAGAATTGAGACAGTTGGGTAAAGAGAAAATGAAGTATGAAGAACGCCGTCGACTTGACGCGGTTAGGATTAAACGATTGGCGGACCGCGAACAACAAATGCATGCCGAACGCGAGGCACTCATGGAAATTTACAAGAAGCAAATGGCAGAGGAACAGGCAGCAGAAGAAAGAGTTGGAGCTACCCAATTTTCTCGTTCGTACCTCAAGGAACTTATTCCGGTTTGCCTGGAAAATTTGGGAAAAGATGGATTCTTGCACCATGCGGATGAGGCTGGTTAGTACTTTCTATGAAAACATCCCGAATGTTTTTCATGAAAGTTGTATGAATTAATCTCAATTTCTTGTATTCATCACAGAAATCAAAGAATTCTTCATCCCATGGCTTAGAGACGAGGTCAAACATGAAATTGGTCAGCGACTTATGGCTCAAACTCTTCTTGATGGTATGCTTTCACAAATTAAATGTTAAAGGAAGGCCACCTTATCAGACAATTCTTGGATTGTCTAGATTCTAATGTTTAACTTATTGCAGGTATTATTGCTCATGTCAGTTTTGAACGAGAAGCTCAAATAGCAGCCTCAAAATGGCTTCACAAAGGCATTTCTTACTATGACCTGCAACCGGAATATGAAGAATAGATTTTCACAGGCAAACTTCTGCCCTTACTATGCAGCGATAATAAAAGAATAAATGAAATTGAAACTTTTAACATTTATAAATTTGTGCATTTAGCTTCTATTTAACACATTTTGGCAGCTTTTGTACATTCCAAGAAAAACAACAACAATTTAATTGCATTTTTCAACCATTCCTGCAAAAAAAATTAAAAATAGATTAATGTTACGATGACAAATTGCAAAAGGGACTAGAGCCGCTAGTGCATCAACTAAAGCGACACTTGATAGCAACTGCTGCCTTTCTTGTTGTAATCACACTTTCGATTTTCCTGTCCATCCAATGGGAGTCTCTTCATCTGGATTTATCAATTGAGAACCAATGAAAAGCCACAAGGCTGCTTTCTCCATCCTGGGGTGGAGTTTCATGACTTTTGTTCCCTAATGCATCTACCCCTCTGCACCTGCACCCCAAGCTACCCGTGTTTTCTTGCACATCACATCCCTAATCCCTGCATCCTTCAAGGCCCAGTTATTGCAGAATCAAGTAAAGTATTAAAATATGAGAATAAGCTGAAAACGAATAATACTTCATGGATTCTATGTGAGCCATTAAATATAAAATCCTACTCTGCATGTATTTACATCTACCAAATCCCGAATTACTATTTATGAGCTATGTAGGCAAATTGGCTTTCAACTTAAATTCATAAATCAAGTTGCGTTTCAACAACGGAATGGAATATTTGAGTGGTTCATCAATAGTTTTAGAGTTTAATGCAATATTTAGCCCAATAAAATAGTTAAATCTAACTTAATGTTGATTGTGATAATACTGTAGCGAATTAAACCCCATTCTAAAAAAAACCTGTTTTTGGATATCAATCATATTTGGTGAAAGAACACAAGAATAAAATATGCCTTTGTTTGGAAGCAATTAATTTCGGCTACTTTTCGGCACCCCCAGCTGTTTTGATTTGACACAGTGGGTGAGCTAACAATGACGCGACGAGCCCAATCCAAACACAAAAACCAAGGATAAATTAATATCCGTTTTGTCTCACATTCCAATTCTAATATGCCCTCACTCCCTGTTCCACAAATAAAGGAGCAGCAATCCGGGTGATTTCACCCTTGACTCCCCGCCTTATTTGCATCATATTGATTCCATTATCCAATATTGCACTGCACCCTCCTCGGTCAAAGCCAATTCGTGTTTACGGATTAGCTTAATAAAGTGGCATTGTGTCAAAACTTGACGCCCGCATGGCAAACATGTGGTGCTTTGCATTTTCATTATTTCTTCGGTTTCAGCATTACCAACGTTGAATATACTCATTTATTTCACGGTTTATGCTTTATCTCAGTTAAATCCTCAAATCTCAGTTAGAAATT
>JAAXYW010003041.1:0-12918 GCA_036851895.1 Orthonychiurus folsomi | reverse complement strand
AGACAATTTTTGTTATGTCATCATTGATAAATACGTTTGTTCACTAATGATGCAAGTCATACCTTATATGTCTAGTCATGTGCCTGGCACTGATCATGTGTTTACAATGAGGGCATGGACGAGCCGTCGATGCAATTATACGAGTTGGTCGATCCTGGTCATGCGCGTTGGGCACGTCATCTTCGACTTCAACTGTACTTGTGAGGACATACTGGGCTTCGTAAGGAGAATCCCCTGCGCCTGCGTCATCAATAACCAATGCGCCAATGCCGTTCTCTTCGCAAATGTGGCTCTCATATTTTGCCATGTCGTCAAAATCCATCCCGCATGATTCACATTCAACATGTACTCCTCTGTAAGATCCTTGCACTTGTACAATCTGAGGTGAAAAAGTCTGCGCTGGAGAATCCACTGGTAAGTCATTGGAATGACTTCTAGAAGTGCTTTCAGTCTGACCCACAGGGAACCCTGGACATTTGTGTCGCTGCCGTTGACGATTGTCCGTCCAATTTTGTAGGCAAACGTCACATGCATATGGTCGTTCCCCTGTATGTACTCGTACATGTCTGGACAAATTCCTTGTTAAGAACAATTTACGGCATATTGGGCAATGTTTGTAGGCGGAATTTTTTCCCGCTTGGGTTTGTGCCCTTTGGTCCATTCTAGCTTTCATATTAGCAGCCATTACTTTAGAAAATTGCTGTCGACTTCGAGTGCCGGGCGAAAGCCCCACTTGAGGAGACAGAATAGGCATCCGATCAGGACTGCCCCCGACCTTAGATAAATCTGACCCCCTATGATCTTCACTAGATGCCATCTCCCCTTCAGTTTCCGATCTTAATACGGGCATCCCTTTTGCTTCATTTGAGTCGTCTTCTTTGTCACTTGATATGCTAAGACTTCCACCCATTTGTCTTCTTCTATTCTGTGCATTGATGTGAATCAGTTGGTGAGATTCCAATGCATCTCGGTGTCTTGCTTTGAATCCACAAGTTTTACAAGAAAAATTGTTGCTGCTCTCGGCAACTGAGCTTCTTTCCAAATAAGAGCTCAGAATATTTTCCTCGGTGTGCTGTCTGGATTTCAGTAATTCCTCCTTCTGAAAAGGGCATCTTAGATTGTGTCT
Organism: Orthonychiurus folsomi; assembly: GCA_036851895.1. NCBI lineage: Eukaryota > Metazoa > Arthropoda > Collembola > Poduromorpha > Onychiuridae > Orthonychiurus > Orthonychiurus folsomi. Next base: position 11,792 of record JAAXYW010003041.1, on the reverse strand, counting down.
GGTTAGACCAATTGCATCAGAATACGCTTGGCTGCAGCCATCGGCTTTGCAAAAGAATGGTCTGGCTCTCCTATGCATGTCCAAATGATTGGGGTAGTCACGTTTAGGTATAAGCTTGAAACAATATTGACATTTAGTGTTAACATTGAATTTGTTTACAGGTGCCCGTAGATTCCCTTCGGCTGGAGCGGAATTTGTGTTCAAATCTATGCCAGCTTTCTTTGGCAATTGAGGGCTCACAGTTTTCTTTGGTGAATTTGGATCTACCCAGTCTTCTCCGTTCATATTTTCAAATTCAAAGCAAGCTGGATCTGAGTAGACGTTTAACACCGGTTCTACGGTTCCCTCGTGGCTATCGTGCTCTTGTACTCTACATACCTCGATCTTGTGTCGAGCAAGGTTATGTTTGTTGTAGAACATTTCTCCACACGCATCACAAGGAATTGTACAGTTCTTTTTTCTCCCAGGAACATTCTTGTTATCTCCTCGTCTGACATGCGATTTCTCGTGTAATCGCAAGCCACCACGGTTCTTAAATGTCCTTGCGCAGTACTCACAACGAAGTTTTATCAAGTCTGGTTTTGACCCTGGCTTCTTGAGTTTAGAGTTAGTCTTTTTCCCACGATTTTGTCGAGAATTTAGTGGCCGAATTGGGCGGCTGGTGGAGTTCTGGGATGTAGGGTGCCAGGATTTATCAGTCGAGTGGGTCCGCTTATGTTTTTTCAAATCAATTAAAGTGGGCAAGCTCAGGCCACATTCCCCACAAGGAAAGGATGACTTACCTTTAAAAACATCATTCATAAAAATGGAGTAAAGCAAAGACTGGGCTGGACTAATTGACATTAATTGTATTTAACCTTACCAAAGTGTACTCGAATGTGTTCTTGAAGTGTTGGAGCATCTTCAAAAATTTCTGGACAATGTGGACAAGAATAATCGTCCGCATCGGATTCCCTGGCTTTCCTCTTACGCGTTAGTCTCGCAGACTTCTCCATACTTCCTTCTTCGTCGGAAGAGCCCTCAGAGCCAGCCACAGAGTCCTGCCTTAGTTTAACCAAGTTACTTCTTGAAACTGGTATGTCTGTAAAGATCAATTTCAATCCGGGAGAGTGTTCAAATCCTTGGCTTTCGTCCTGGCTAAAACCAAATAATTAAATAGCATTAAAATAATTACTTATTAACTTGTTTAGTAATGTTAATGTTGGCCAGTTAGATACCTTAGCGTGCCCATAATCTAGCAATTCATATTTAAATGAACTGGCCCCTGAGCAATCATGGGTGTATAGTATTAAAAAAAACAAGTAAAATTAGAATAAAGCTCAAATTTGTCAATTTCACATTGGACAGCTACAGCCAGCACTAGTACATTCCTAAAATTCATTTGCCGTAATAACGCTTGTTTTGTATTGCAGTAGTTGTACTGTCATGCTAAGTGCCTGCCAATCACGCGCATACCACAACAGACTAACGTATGCCCACCTCAACCATCAATACAATTTACTTAGTTTAATTTTAATACAACACTTTGGTTATTTACCTGCTTGTATTATTCCAATGTTGATCAAATCGCCTCAGGAGTACTCTCACATCCCTCAACTGTATGATGGAACGACTGCTGCGTGGCTCCTCTCCTTCTCGAATTGAGCGAACTCTGAAATATTTAAAATTAAATAATTAAATTAAACCACAAGTACACCCACTGAATTCGGAATTCATTTTCAAAAGAATGTGTTTCAGAACACTTGGTTTTAGTATTAGTGTGGGAACTGGTAATCTAGTCGAGTAAGGATCCATGGATGTGGAATGTGGACAACGCTACTCTTGCTTCGTCTGTTAAACGCTTGAAATCATACGCGATGATAAAACTTAAAACTATAGGTGAAGCGATGCACTCTGCTTACCAAAACAATGAACACTTAATTAATCAAGACGTTAACTTCAAAAGTCGTCAAATGCAAGCTAAGGAATTGGAATTGTAAAAGTTAGACTCCCAGTTCGTCTGCCTGCCAAGTGCCAACGCTGCACTTCTCGTACTGCGTCTCGATATGTTGCATGTAGGGCCAAGCCAATGCGAAGGACCTCAATGTAATGTAATGTTGTATGTATGTAAACTCATATGACGTAACCTTCCATCCTCGCGTCCTATGAAGTCGTAGGAATAGACAGAACTGCCACCTACTGGCAAATTCTTCCTTTTCACTTCTAACTACGTGCATTTCTTATTCATCTGGCATCTATTGGCCAATCTTTGGAACCATAGCTAGCTAACGCAACTGTAAACGCTTATAGGCATTTGCATAAATTAGATCCGAGCTCCAATATTTTTGATGCAATTTAAGCTATACCAGGAGGGATTTTTTCTATTTTATCTCAAGTCTGCACTTTAGAGTTTGCGCTGTTGAGAGCATCTATACCGTAAATGAGTGAGACTGGCTTACTATTTGAGCATAGTGTTACTATTTCCAGGATTTGAGTTGAGACCGGGTTACTATTGAGCATGGGTTACTATACGGACTGGGTTCTTCTACTCAGGTCATTTACGGTAGTCCCTTTCCATGAATTATATTACGCAAGACCAGGAAATAGTATAAACATGCTTTAATATTAACAGGTCATGCAACATTTCCAAGAAATATTAATTGAGATATTGAAAATTACAAGCAATTTCTATAACTCATAGTCATTAATGAGCTCCTAAACCTTCAGAAGCTGTTCATCGCGTACCAACTAGTTTGTGCACAAATATTTTTTTTCTTTAACGAAGAAGTCTTCTTATGTAGTTTATTTGCTCTACGTCTCGCTGAGTAACTAAAAAAATTGCTTATATTTCATTCACTCTCAACTAGATGTATACTTCGTATACCTTCCCGCACATAATGCAACGGCTTCATATCTAGCATGCATGCATGATATAAAACACTTACGCTTGCACTCTTCACACTTCCAACTCTCGATATATATGGTATACGCAGTTCAAAAAATATAGTACATCCACAATCCACTCATACTGCTTGCAGTCGCAAGTGACTCACTCACCCAATCGTGGCGGTGGCCGTAGTTGTTGTTATACTTCTCGAAGGGCTCCCCGGGTCAGGATTGATTGGAATCATGGATCTTGAATGATCCACAGTTCGATGACGAATGAGCTGAGTCTGGTCCCTGAAGGCCCTTGGACAAAGTCCACATCCGAGCCAGGCGGAAGTCATATTTTGAGAGAGGGTATATTACACCTCTTACTTTTTGGGATGAAAACAGATCGTGGACTGACTGGGGAGAGAAGAGGGGAGACGTGGAAGGGTATAATGTGTAGTTGGCCTTGGATTGGCAAACAACTCTTCATTCCGTCTCCTCTTCTCGTCTCTCCTATGCTCGAGAAATAACGACGCAGAGTGCTCGGGATAGTCGGGTTATAAAACTCGAGTTCGAGTCCTCCCACTACGCATACATACTCGTTGTCGACAGGGAGAAGCCACAACTAGCAACTGCCGCATGCCGCAGGAAGTGAATGAGCATGCTATTGTGGCTTTGCGAATGTTCTCAATTCGCGAATTCAATAATGTGAATTTGAAACCAAATAACGAATGAATTTTCATACGAGACGAACACGCTTAACAAAAGTGTTCGCTTATTTGCTGGTGATTGGAGCCATAAAATGTAAACATTGTATGTGTAGGATTATATTTCTCTCCCTGAATGCCTGTGCGTGTAACTAACGGTTGGGATTCGGATCGAACTGAGCTGACGAAATGCAGACGAGGTACAAATATTGTTTGTTTTAGAAAATTATAAGTTAGCGAAGACCATTTTGTGAACTAAGTTCGGGAAGTGAAAGTACGGAAACATGCAACACCCACTAATGATTCAGGCCAGGCCATATATTTGATACGTTGGATTGATCGGCCTTGCTAGTGGAAATCAATTTCCACGGTTGATACAATAAAATAAATCTTAAACTTCACATGTCAGCCAAGAAAAGGAAAAACATTGATCAATGTCATGACTGTTGTAATAAAAAAATAATCGTATGTAATATGCAGCCTCGTGACATATGTACAATACAATTTGTATGAAATGTGTGTTAGAATACTGCATTTAGCAATGAATCAGGAGTCTTAATATATGCTGGCTCAATATTAAACAATCTAGAGTGCGATATGTTAGCAACAATTTGCTGTTGCGTCCGTGCGTCCTTGGGTTGCGACTTTTGCGAGTTGCGACTTTTCTTCTCGACTTGCGACGCATGCGTCTTCAGAGTACTAGGCTAGATGAGTTACAATTGTAAATTGCAACCCTCTTTGAATATCAGCAATCAGTACTTGCTAGTTGAATTTACGGGTTTCGAAACTCATACATTCGTGAACCCTGATACCAGTGATAATGTTTTGATAGTCGATAGTAGGCAATGAACATTGGTATGCAACAAGTATAGCTCACAATTCAACATAGTGTATGAGCCGATATTGCACTGCGAGCCGTTAAAAAACGGGAACTTTCAAACATCAGTTGCCTCGATTCCGAAAATGTAATATTAATTTATAATTGATGTCATACAAAAGTTAGTCTAATAGTATAATTGATGACGTAAGGGGATGATCACCATACCTTGTGTCGGGTCGCGGATGCTCGAAAACACAAAACTGCGACGGTTACCAAACTGCCCTCTTACTGCAAAGGAAGGGCAGACTTGGACTTCATAAATGAGATAATAAAAGTATCACATTTGCTTGACACACCAGTTCTGAAATAGGTCAGTATAGCGTTAAATCAGATTCAAATCGGCGGCAAGACGTAATATCTTTTTACTAGAGTCTAGATTCTAAATGAATTAACTTTCGGCAATGAAATAGGACTAGAACCTTCAATTACGAAGGCAACTAATATTAAGGGCCAGAAATAGCCAAATATGACTGCACGCCGCACGCTACAACAACAAAACCGCAAAATGCTTAAAATTATAGAAATCCAGGTCTGGCCCCCACCGATGCGATGGTGCATTAACCGAATGAGTTACTGAAGAGTGTAAGTGTAAGCAGATCAATTTATAGAGAGTTGCTAAAGATATATCAGATAAAATTGCATTTTAGTCTGTGATATTCTTGACTCGGCTTTTAAATTTTGATAGCCATTGCAGTTGCAGATCTTCATTTGACGACGCGCGATGGCAGCCTCAACTTCGAAGCGGTGATTGGTGGTAATTGGTGTTCCATTTTAACTTCTGTATAACAAATTGTTGTTAAACAGTATTGGTATTGGCGATTGAAACATATGATGAGTTGATAATATATATATCAACATATCCAGGATACTTTTATTATATTATAGAACTGAGCGAGCTTTCCTGAGTGTGTTCTTCTGCCATGCATGCGCTATGCGGTGGTGGTCTATGAGGCTTTTGGGCTGGAAAGATCCTGGAACTTGCTTTTGCCCTCAACCGTAAAAGTGTTACGGATAATTTCATTCGAAGTAATTGCTTCTGCGCTGTAATTCCTTGCGCTGTAATTACATTCGCTGTAAATACTTCGCTGTGAATGCATTCGCAGTAAATGCATTCGTTGTAATGACGTGGAAGCAACTGAGCGAGCTCTCCTGTGTGTGTTCTTCTGCCATGCATGCGCTATGCGGTGGTGGTCTATGAGGCTTTTGGGCTGGAAAGATCCTGGAACTTGCTTTTGCCCTCAACCGTAAAAGTGTTACGGAAGTTGAGTTAACTTCGTGGAATTGTGGGTCATCACAACAAAATCCCCCATATGACACTAAATACGATGAACTTTGCTAACGCTTAAGCACGCCACAACATATAGTAATGTGGATTAGATAGATTTGGATTTCCTGAGTTAGTTGGAAGTATTAATTTATGTCAAAGGGGCTCGGAAACAAATACATGAAACGTAATACCACAATTTTATATTTCTGCCAAGTTGTAGTATAGTGAGCAACGGATTTTTGTGTTAGTTCTATCATTCATTATCTAATTTATAATGGGGAAATTTGACGCATTTTGGCGTTTGGTAGTGTTTGGTTTTTTGGTACATCTTATTCCCGTAAGCTATAATATCTTAATGCTATCTTTAACCTTTGTGTGAAGCTAATGCACTTAATTTCAGCAGATATTTTGTGCGAAAACAGATGAACTGGTTGTGCTGAACAATGGGAAAAGCGGAGTGGCATTTTCCCCGTATGTCAAAAACTGGGAACAAAATCAAGACGGCTCATATTCGCTTCCAGCATTCGATTCTTACAGCCTGGATGAAGTGAAAATAATGCTGCAAAATATTACAACAAGATTCAGCAGCATAGCCACTTATGGAATGGGAGTTGAGTGTTAGAAATCACTCATATATGAATACAATTAAGGCATTCTGATAGCTGAATTAAGTACACTTCTATCTTCTAAGGGTACAATGTAAATAATTCTTGGGACGACACGGATTCTAATTGCCACATTGCAAAAGCAGCGGCTCAAATTAATGAGGCCAGTGGAAGACTAGCTTTGAAGGTCATGCAAGGGATTCAGCATAAACCGGAAGACCGAGTGTTAAACAGAGAAATTGAAAATGCATTTGAGGCCGCTGAATTCGCTAACAAAATTTACCCTGGCACTGTTTGGGCCCTTGCTCTTTTCAATCAAAAAATAAGCCCAAGCTCTGGGCCAGAATTGCTGGACACATTGAAGCAGTACAAAAATCGGACAAATGCATTAGGGTTAAAAATCGGGCCCAGGATCCAGAACTGTGAAGATATACTTCAGCGCGGACCAAATCAGCAATTCCTTCGTGCTGTTGCAAGGAAATCCGATTTTCTAATGTGCAACCAACATCTGAACTCTAGGATTGCTCGCCAAGGTCCATCTAAATCTGCCGAGATAGTTTTTATTAATTTTCAAAAGTATAGCATCCAGTTCAAAGCAATAAACCCCGACTTAGAGATAATTCTTGGAGAAACTGGGTGGCCCAGCAAGGGCACGAGTTTTGGTGAAGCTGACCAAAAAACCGCTGCAAGCATCGAAAATATGAAATTGTATTGGATGAAGATTGCTGAAATGAGTGACAAATATCAAGTCCGGTCGTATTTATTTGNGACTTAGAGATAATTCTTGGAGAAACTGGGTGGCCCAGCAAGGGCACGAGTTTTGGTGAAGCTGACCAAAAAACCGCTGCAAGCATCGAAAATATGAAATTGTATTGGATGAAGATTGCTGAAATGAGTGACAAATATCAAGTCCGGTCGTATTTATTTGAGGCTTTTGATGAACCTTGGAGAGTTGATTACAGAATTCATGATCCTAGTCACCCAAACGTGAGGCTTGAATCTGATCACTCCTTTGGGTGGTGGCGAAGAGTAAAAAGCGACGATATTTATAGTAACGTCGAGAAAATTCTGGGTAACGTAACAGTAACCAGCTTGCTGGATTTCAATTCAACATTAGCTGTTTTGCTTACTATTATTCAAAGATGGTATCCTTAGACCCAAATGCGAATGACGAAGAGCTATCAACGCTTTTCCATCACAGGATCGAGTGCAGAAATTGGAAAAATAATTGGAATCGTAATTGGAATGCTTTTGGTTATATTTCTTCCGGTTATAGTTTTACTTGTGTGCCGCCTGCGCAATGCAAAGGTAATAGAAATGTATCGTTGTTTCTAGCTTCGAAACTAGACTCAAAATAATTCGAATTGATCTAGATTTCTATATTGATCTTCTAAATATGCAGAGTTTGGTTGGAAGATTAACGGAATATGAAATCCGGGAATTCGAAAATGGGATGTCTCATGACGCGCTTGATACTGGGACCCAAGAGTTGGCCCTGTTTATGCCGTATAACCGAGATTACGAAATACCAAAATCTAAACTTCTGATTGGTATGTACTCCTATCCCATCCCCGTCACATTAAACCTTGCGATCGTCAAACACTTATAGAAATCCATTATAGAAAAAAATCGTATTCTCGGAAGAGGACAGTATGGAGTTGTTTACAAAGGAAAAATATTGGGAATGGAGGAGGATGTTGCATATAAAACTGTCCAACCTAATAGCTCTTCAAACCAATTGAAAAACTTGCTCTCCGAATTAAAAATTATGATTTATATCGGGCAGCATAATAATGTTGTTGGTCTTCTCGGTGCCTACACAGCAGAACTTCGAGACGGTAACATTAATTTATGAAATTATATAAGCACTTGTAAAAATTCTTCGTTTGAATAGGAATTGCCTTTATCGCCACTGAATTATGTGCACTTGGGTCTCTTGAAAGCTATTTACGAAGTTCTAATTCATTGGCTGATCACCAAGCCGAGGCGGACAACCATCAAACCACTCAGTTCGTGAATGGCACATGCGCATGCGCAACTGGTGAGTGCAACGTACCATATTTACACATTGAACCTTTGAATTTTGTAGGGGGAATATTTACACAAATATGAACAAAGGGCAAGGAACTGACATCCGTTTAGGACAAATGATAAGATGGTCCCACGAAATTGCTAGTGGAATGGAATGGTTGGAGAGGAAGAAGGTATGTTTTTGGAAAAAAAAACTAAAGCCAAGATGCAATCAAAGACGTAACGCATAATAGTGGTGAGATTTTTGCAGGTTATTCATGCTGATCTCGCCACAAGGAATGTTTTGCTAGCGGCTGATAAAACCGCTAAAATAACGGACTTTGGACTTTCTCGAAGACTTTACGAGTACACAAATTATGTAAAGGAGAGTCAAGAACCACTGCCTTGGCGTTGGATGGCAATTGAATCAATGAAGTCCATGCAATTCTCCTCCCAGTCCGATGTTTGGTCCTATGGAGTAACTCTTTGGGAAATATTTGAAGTCGGAAGTGTCCCGTATCCTGGTCTTTCGTGGCAAATTGAATTTGTTCAGCAATTGGAAAAAGGGCTTCGACTAACAGCTCCAACACATGCGACACCAGAAATGTTTGTACTTAACATTTTATGCAATACATTTTAAAATATTTAATGCAAAATTTTGATCTTCTTCAGATACAGTAAGTTGGCCGAATGTTGGAAGCAGGAGCCAAGTCAGCGGCCTCGGTTTGAACAACTGTCGGCTTTCTTCAAACATTTAGAACTATCTTGCCCATGAAATATACTGTAAAATTATATCAAATCAGAAACCAAAACCTTCTCAACGCAGAGCTTTTTATTGCTGATCAGAACCAAAAAGCGCAGTACCAATGTTATGAGATTACAAAGGACGTAAAATGCTAGTAATAATACTCACGTGGACGAAGCAAAGAGACTAACTTTGGCTGTTCAACGCCAAAGACCATTTACGGGTTTCTACAAGTACTTAAGGCACTGTACTAATCAAAGAATAGAATTGCTCGTTAGCTTTAGAACCACGGAGAGCAAAGCTGTTGCAAAAATGTCATACACACATATTAATGGCAGTCAAGCCCAAAAGTAATAGCACTTGAAAACACGAATCTTCCACCATGGGTTTAACTATTTCCGTTTGAAGTTTGGTATTAACTTGCTTGACAGCAGAGCTAACTGTTGATAATCCTTCTTGTTTGGAATATAAAATGTGTTCAGCTTTTTCAGAATTGTATTTCTGAAGTTGGTCCTGAGGGTATGCCATGTACGATCAGAAATAATCTGTCCCCAAAACATTAAAAAAACATCAATAAAAACTGTGTTTAAGGCTGAGATCACGGTCACTGCGCTTAGCTTATAATCATCAGCTTATAACGAAACATTGGCTAAGTTGAAAATAAAATTATCAAATTGCACGGCATGGAATAAATCTCTATAAGATCTCCAATGCGTGCACTTTATTGTTTCCTGTTTTTAGTCAGCCAAGCAGCCAACGTCTCGAAGTAAGTAGATGGCAAGATGGGCAAACATTCACCAAGAATGTGTAGAATGATAATGTAAAATAGAAATGTTGAATACCTTCTCGTCAGCCAAGGCTTGCCAAATCCTATTTCCCCCCACCTGGCTGATCAACCTATTGTTGCACACATAATTCAGCACTTCTTGCATCTCGCCATGTGTCATGCACCGACCAGGTCCTTGCCGGGCATGCATGGGAAGGACCACACTAAAAGCAAATTGTGGAGAAATAAGCTATTAGGTGTTAAGATAATACAATAGTCATGTTGGTTGTATGTTTGTGTAGTTACCCCCTTCTCCTGGAAGTTTTAGTCAATAAAATTGGGTTTTCCCTGGCTTCAGCAGTGGTTGTTGGCAGTCTTCGCTTTTGATTAGGATTTTCATTCTTGGGGCTGGGAGCACGATTCTCTGCCCCATTTGCTCCCGCTCCTCTTATACTCTCAAATGATTCTTCAACATCCGTATAAATTCGAATTTCCCCAGTGGTATCATCCCCCGCATCACTGGAATCTAACTCTGAATCTTCAGACATACAGGAAATTGGTGACACGGGTCTCGCAATTTCTTCTCGAACGCGAGGCGGAGTAGCAGGCAATGCCATAGCCGGCTCACTGGGAACTGCAGGGCTGTTAGGCTGTTGTAACTGTTCAACTGCAACGGTTTTGGCAACGGTGTCGTCATCCTCACTGGTCAAAATCCTTCTCGGCAGTCGCACTTTTGGACCAACTTTTTTTGGCAACGGTGTCGTCATCCTCACTGGTCAAAATCCTTCTCGGCAGTCGCACTCTTGGACCAACTTTTGGCTTAGTGCGTGGTCGCTTGATAATAGCCCAGCTTGGTCCAGCCTTACTAGTACTGCGAGTGGCAGTCGACCCTCCAACCTTTGCAGATGCTTTGAAAGAAATAAAATTACTCAAAACTCGTTCAACGTTCTTAGTCTTTGCACAATGGGCATACGTAAAGCGTTCAGCTCAGCATGCATAATTCAAAAGTTAAACTTACTTCGAGGTAATGTTTTTGGTGATGAATCATTTGAAGGTGTGCCTCTAGACCGCTTGGATGGTGAGGCTAATACACCCTCCTCGTTTTTGTCTTCATTTCTTTTGGAAGCGGTAAATCGACTCATCAATGTACAAGGATCTGAACGACTTCGCGTTTTCATTGCTGAATTCAGTCCACGTCGGGTGAGTGCCTAGATTATTAATATATAAACATAATCATGGTTCAACAAATTGCCTGATAATGTTTTGAATTAAACTAGTTAGTCATTCATAGTTATAGAATACAAATTACTCACCGGTTCGATTAGTATTCTTATAGTATAGTGCAAACTCAAACTCTGATTTCAGTTTTCTGGTTCGTACTCCAGTCCCAGATCAAGTCTTCCAGTAAATGGCAATCTGATCTACATAATATACAATTAAGAATGCTTAGAATTTGTTGATAAAATTTGGCAAAGGTAAAACTATCCTGCAAATTATAATTAAAGTAAAATTACAATGCGATGATATTACAAAATATCGTGCCATGAATATATACATACAGCATTTACATTTTATTAAGCTTGCCACTATTCTAATTCTACTTACTTCAACTTACTTCCCCTTCCCCCCACTTCAATTACAAATGTCTATAATCTTCACAGAAGATGTGACCTCTGGTACGGCTCAAATGGCCTGTGTTGTCACTTGCAGATACTAATACACCTCTTAATTAAAGTAATAAATGTTTGAAGCAGTCTATCACTATTACTATCACATTTGGCCGTTGCGTTTTGTGTACGTTCGTTCTCTTCAAGTCCAATCGTGTATTTTGAGTGGGAAATGTGGGAATCCGGCACGCGAGATTCAGTTCTGTCTTTGTATTGCGCACGACCCGACAAGATTGCCAAACCAGTACGCAACGCAGCCGACAAACAGCTCTAAAATTGAAATCCGATGCGGCGG
>JAAXYW010003040.1:0-12927 GCA_036851895.1 Orthonychiurus folsomi | reverse complement strand
TGTGACTGGTATCAGAATATATTGAAGTAGTAAATTTCTTGGGCGCACAAAATTAAAAAAAATATGAGTCGGGCTTAGTCGGTCATTGTCGGGTACCCGATTGGTCGGTCGGGTTTTTAATAAAGTGGAGTTGGTCGGTTTTTAGTCGGTCGGGTTTTTTCAAAAGTCGAGTCGGTCGGACTTGAGCCAGTCGGGATTTTTAGCGGTCGGGTTTTAGTCGGTCGGGCTTTTGAAAAAGTCGAGTTGGTCGGGCTTTTTAAATCGGCTGACCGACTCACCTTCACCTCTAGTTACGATTCCAAAAAAAATTCTCAGTTTTTTAAAAGTTCACGGTTGATTGGATTTCATTGAATCGCTTCGTTCCCTTATTTATTAAGTCATTCATATATTGATCAAATTAAAATATTGATTGGACAGAGTTTCGTCCAGCCGGCAATGATCCGGTAAACTGGAATCTCCTCATGGATGCAGGATGCGGAACAAAAATGCCTAGCGAATGGAAGCGAGAGTCTTTGTATCAGAAGTTTGACCCGTTAGCAGCGATTGCGACTCCGCCAAGACATGTCCCGAGAATGAAGTCTGACCTGGAAACGATGGAGGAAAACGAGACTAGCCTCATGCCATCGCCGCTTAATATGCAAAGTCCAGAAAGAGTTTGTGAAAACTATTACTTTGAATGTGTTTTATAATTTCACTCAATACGTTTACATATTTAAATATGCATTACGTTTTTGCTTCAGCTGAATGTTCAAATTGCCGCCAAGGAGATTGAATTTCAAAGGACCCTTCAGGAGAAAAATGACCGAATCCAAGAATTGGAGGAAATGCTCGCTCGGTCTGACATCAAGGGCGGTGATTCTAGCCTCAGGTGTGTTCATTACTTTTACTTTGCATATCAAAATAATACCACAGAGTCCTCACTTCAGCATATCTTGTTATTGTCTTCATTTCGCAATGAACCCTGATGAGATGCATGGTGTTTACATGTTACGAGCGTATAAGGGCATAACACTCCCACACAAAATTGACTTGGGTTTTGGAAGCTTTGAAGGCCCATTGCCATGTGGGCGAAACGCACGAACCCAACCTAATCTGTGATTCTCAATTCCCATTCGTAATTATGTATGAGCAGGCTTTATATACTTTCGCTGCCAGTTTTTTCTTATAATATTACACTATATGGCCAAGGCACCGATCTGCCGTAATGAGTAACAATTTTGCTCTTTGCTAACTTTCAGTCGTGTGTTGGAAGAATACGAGAAGACAATGTCGGGGTATATTCAAGAAATAGACAAAAAGAAAAGCCAATTAGATCAGGCTGATGAAGAGAAAGCGAAACTAATTCGCGAAAGAGACCAAGCCTATGAGGACCTGAGAAATGTGGAGCGTGCATTTTCCGATGTACACAAGTAAGATTTAGGGTTTGATGAACGTACATATATCCATTGATGCTAGGATAATTCGGATCGTTACTCATGTTCAACTTATTGTACAGGAAATACGAGCGTGCCAAGGGACTTCTCGAGAATTTCAGGAAAAATGAAGAAATTTTAAAGAAGCGGGATCAAGAGCTGACGGAAAAAGTAGCTAATCGGGATAATCGCATTGAACAGCTCAAGGAGAAAGTGCAGGCCACCCTCGAACAGTAAGCCCATTAGACTTATTGCTTAAACTAAACCAGTGAACTAAACACCACTTACTTAAATGCTTGCTTACTTAAACTTATTTACGTGGTAGGACAATATTTATGTGAGTTTGTGTTTATGCAGAATGCACACGGACTACGAAGCAAAAATAAAAGAGGTGGAAGTTGAGTGCAATCGTCAACGGGTTCTCATTCGGAAAGCAGATTTGAAGGTCGAAACTTTACAGAACGACGTAGAACACAAAACTCGGGAGATATCCAAATTAAGTGGACTCTGTGATGAATTGATCAACGGAAGTGTCAAGTGATTTGATCATGAATTTAAATTCCAATCTCATTTCTGAAATCCTTATACCAGTGCTTCAAACGTCGACAAAATGGAACAATTTTGATAAAAAGTGAATATCGAAAAAGTAACACAACTTTTAAACTTGTTTATACGTGATACTCGTATGTGAGCGCTGCGCTGTATGATGAAATTAATAAAAAATAATTTGCACTTTCTTAGTGGAGTAAATGAAATTGAATTGAGATCAAATGCTACTTTAATGTTCGTTCAGTTACAAACTCCTGCCACTAGCACTGCACTTTAACTTTTTAGTCTTTAATGTTTTCTAATTGTGTATTAACTCCATTAACTGGACAATGCAACGTGAGATGCTCAAAGTGTCATTCGTCGGATTCGGATTTCTCCGAACCTCTTGGAATACTACTGGAAACTCGGAATAGAACGACTTTCTTCGTTCAACTCACCATGCGCTATCTACTAATCAGCCATAATTTTATGTAAAGCTATTCCTATCCTTGTATCAAGATATTCATTCAACAACTTGAGGTATTCACTTCTGTTGCTATTTGATATGGCCTAGAAAGTAGAAAATCCCACACAAACTTCTGCCGCTGATTATTTTTTGGAGTTCTAGATTTTGAGAACACACTACCCTTGAAAGTACGCCCACAAAATCCAGTGTATATAGTCAAAAGAAATTGTCGCAAGTTGTGTTAAGCCCATTCATTTGTTATTTTATGTGATATGCGATTAATGCGATGGCAGAAAATAGAAATCATAGATAGATTACGAGATGAGGCCTTTCCTGCTTGTTGAAGCTACACAAAATGCCCGTCTCCACACATGAAATGGATGGCAAATGGAAAAACCATCCCTTTTGCTTGAAGCGGCAAAATCCTCTCTTTGCATTGCACTGTATTGGCTCAGTCCCCAGCACATTACTTGTACAATGGTGTTTTAAGTTTAGGTAGGGTCAGATGGACAAGTACAATACGAGTTTCGCAAATAATAATGCAGCTAGTTTTAGATATTTGTTTCATTGTGTGTACATTTTAATTGCAATGACAAATACACATAAGAAAGCAAAAGGCCAATGATTTGAGACAGCACTCACACAGTAGCGCAAAACTGTTGACAAGAAATGCAAGCACCAAATTTGCGTTTCCTATTTTTCGATTTACTTTTTAATTCGATTCAATTCATTTATTTATTTTTCAATAGTTCGACGAATGGGTGGCTTGGATATAATTAAAGTAATTCGCCTTGGAAGATTGCCGTACCTCCCAACATTTCAAGTACAGAAATGGTTTGAAAGACAGCATATACAGAAGCCGGGTGCGGAGCAGGTCCTCATATTAGTGGAGCATGATCCGGGTAAGCAATTTTTTATACTTAATAGGCAATAGTTTTATGATATGCTATAGTAGATTGTTTACAAATTACAGTTCCTAAACAATATTCTAGTGTTCTGGTCAAGCAGCATTTGATAGGCCTTTATGATCAATTGAAGAATTTATAATACTTTAGTTTAATTGACTTAGTTGTCTAAATGACTGTTTTAAATTTCAGTGTACAGCTTTGGTTACCGCGAGTCTGTGAGCCAAGACGATACGGACAAGCTGACTCGGCTTGGAGCTCAAGTTATAAAATCTGATCGTGGAGGATTAACAACGGTAATCTATGGACATTACGCTGCTGCAGTTTCACCTTTGGCCTCTGATTATATAATACTATGCATACTAATAATATAGTGCTAACAAAATGCTATTTCTAGTGTAAATTTGTATCAAACAGTTTCACGGGCCTGGACAACTTGTAGCATAT
This sequence comes from Orthonychiurus folsomi, assembly GCA_036851895.1. Classification (NCBI taxonomy): domain Eukaryota; kingdom Metazoa; phylum Arthropoda; class Collembola; order Poduromorpha; family Onychiuridae; genus Orthonychiurus; species Orthonychiurus folsomi. Next base: position 9,169 of record JAAXYW010003040.1, on the reverse strand, counting down.
CCAATCCTGCACCTGGGAAAACTTAAAAGTCGTACTACACTGCGAAACTATGTGTCCTGTTTGGAAGAAGTTGCCGTTCATACATGTCGAATGTTTGGAGTGCAAGCTGATGTTGGAGCAATGAATGTTTCGCATACGGGAGCTTGGGCCAACGATAAGAAAATATGCGCCATCGGTAGGTTTTTTCCACTGATTAGTCTACTCGCTTTTCAATCTATCTATCAACCAATTTTTATTTTATCTATCTTTGCCAAGGTGTTCACTGCAAACGTTATATATCAACCCATGGTCTGGCCCTTAATTGTGACATAGACTTGGAATGGTTTAGCAATATAGTTCCATGCGGGATTAAGGATCGAGAAATGACATCCCTGTCCGTGGAATTATCCCAACCCACCACAATAAATGATGTGATACCTCAGTTCCTTGCTTCTTTTGAAGCTATTTTTCGATGTTCATTGCAAGATTACAAAGATTCAGATCTGAAAATTATTCTAGAGGATTTATCCACAAATTCGTTAAATGAAAATATTATATCTATTCCCAGTCGAAGTTCTGAAGTGCAATAAAAAACAGCAAACCTGTCATGGACAATTTATAAAATAATTTATTTTAATTTTAATTTATAAATACTTTCGGATATAACAACTTAACAAAAATTTGTTAATTTCTCACTTCAAACCATTATGATCACGTAGTATAAGACACCACCGATAATAAAAGTTTAGCTTAGTTTAATTGGGATTAACAGATAACTAAATAGTTTTTGTGCTTAACGGCAGCTGTATATCTATTGTATATCTTTAGGGTAGTGCTAACATGACATGGGTCATGGGTGCAATTATTGTACATCTACTGTCTCGACCTCGACCGGATCAACAACGGTGTCTCAAATTAACATATTAATTTTCAGTTGGTTGGTTGTACCAATAACCTAATGCGAATATTTTTTTCAGTTATAACTATTGGCTTGGTCAGGGCTGGTGCTGGTATGAACTGCCACTGTTCTGGATTGAGAGAATAACGGTAACGTTTGTTTGCTAATTATTTAGATGTATTGTACCGTAATTCTATTAATTTTTTAAACTAAATTAAGCCCAAGCAGTGTTCAACAACCAACGCCAGCACTTGTATTACACCAGTAGATTAAGAGAATTCAGACTGTAGCTCTCTAAGAGATACTGACACAAAAATATCGTTCAATTTCCAAAGTATTATGCTCAAACTCCAGGAATTGGGTTGAAATCTAATACCGGATGTAACTACATTTTTCTTATGATTAAGCGCGTGCTGCATTTAAATTACAGCGCTACAAACGTTGCAAAACAACATTTACATTTTTATGTGTTGATCAGGATTCTTTAGTCCTATTTAATTTCACTTAATTGTCATTTGAATTTGGTTGGTGGGACTAGGTGTTGAAATGGCCAAAGGTCCCTTAAATATATCCATTAAAATTTAGAAATTTTGGAGCGTATCATTTCTTGAAGATTTCAAATTTGTGACGGTCTTGGTGCTCTAGGACAACTCAAAACCAGCTTGAGCGTCAATGGCATAAATGAGCTTTTGGCGGAGAACATTGAATTCTGTAAACTCTGGCAGTTTGAGCAAGTTCATACAAGTTGCCGCTGAAATGGTAAAACAAAGCATAAATATTCTCTACTGTAGCTTAATCCTCGCTGACTAACATGCGAGCACCTACTAGCTAAGTATTACGACTCGGATTACAGTTAGCAGTGCTGATCTTTTAGTTTAATTTCAAAAATCCAAATTAATAGATCTTATTTAGTTGTGCATTTTCGTTTACCTGTCGGTAGGCGATCCGTTTGTCCAGCATTTTGAATTCCAAAATTCGGGACTAAGTCTTTGAAACCCAAAATAGGTGGGCGGGAGCAAGATGTGACAAACTTCAGAAGCTTTCGTAAATGGATTTCGTCAAAGCTTCGAAGCACCTAAAGAAACAATAATGTCAGCCTTGATTCCAGTTCACGCATAATCGTGCACGCAAACCAACGAGAATGCACTTTTTTGAACATGTATTAGGTAATGAGTAATCTAACTAAGGTTGTTGAGTAGTTATAAATGCATCCGTTTACCTGCCAGAACAACTCAATCGTTTGGTGTGTTTCTGTGTAGCCGCCTGCATAATGAGTGAACTTCATCCAGTCCTCGATGTCAATAGCCTTATCTGAACCCGAAATTAATGTTTGCATTTCCCGCCATGAGAACATTTTTAGAATTGGCACGACATCAAACAAGCCGAGTCGAAAATACTTGCATTCAGCTTCCATTTCTCTGATAAAGTATAAAATTTAAAGTAAGTCCTATGCTATTTATTAGAAATCTAGATGGTTAGTTACTTATTAATTTTATAGTCAGCAACCAAATGAATGTACTCTATCACATTGGAGCTGTCAACCGAAATGGAAGTACCATCCTTCTTTAACTCCACAGTACGCATAGCACCAAACTCCTCAAGAGTAACTGTAAAATCCAAGCCTGAAACACAAACACAGGTTGTAAACTTAGTATGATTTGTGATGCAAAGTTGAGAAGTCGGGGCGGGACCATGGTCAGGATTACATTATTTACATATCCTTAATTAGTGCGATTTTTGTCGCTTTAATATCGTAAATTGAATGAGTAACATAACATACCCAATGCGTTCCAGTCCCCGTCGTAAGACTTTAAAGCTAAAATGTTCTTTTGTAGACCGGCGTCTAATGTTGCAAGGTAGTCCACTGCACAATCGATTGTTCCTGATATACATGTCTGAATGAAGAAGGCTGCCAACGGTAGCTCCAACAATGTTTGCTCATAAAGCGCTTTTCCGACAAGGCGACCCATTAGGAAAAAATGTTCTGCATAATTTGGATCAATTTTCTTGGCGACAGGGTTGGGATAGATTCTGTTCTGTGAGTCCAAGCGAAAAAGACCTCGATTTGGATCAACTCCAGCTTTCGTTGTTTCAGTCAAAAACTCGCGAAGAAGACCACCTCCATCAACTCCTGCTTCTTGTGCTCCCACTATGTTCACAAGTGAAATTCTGATATTGTCCCGTAAGTCTGGCACTACATGACAAAAAAATCTATAATTAATTAATGGTTGGATTTGTTAGTAACTACTATACGGCTTCTAATACTATAAAACTAGTGAGCCACCAGCAAATGTATTCACTGCAGCAAAACCCTCGTAAAAAGAACTCAAAGAGGCGAGTGACACCACTCAGTAGTGCCCCTTAATTTGTTTAAACCCAAGGTAGTATGGGTTTGTGCTTGAACCATTAATTATTGGAGAAAACAAATTCACTGCGTAATACAGAAAGTCCCTTAAAATTTATTAACATAATTTGGCATAGGCTCGCAGTGGCAATTCTTTTCGTCTTCTAGAGAACTCGTTATAAAGAGGCCCGCAATAATTTTTTTTGCCATATTCTTAATTTAAAATAATATTGCAAATGCGGTTACCAAATGCTCAGTGCTCGTGTATGCACATAAGAAAATTCAGCAAATAGTATTTAACCGATTTGACGTACCATTCACAGGCGACAATTTTTCGAAGGCATCTTCGTAAATATGAGACCGTCGAATTTGAATTTGTTCTCTCATTCCGTGTGGGGAGTAGCGGGATCGGTCCAAGTCGAGAAGTCTGTGCCAAGCAGATACACGATCGTGGAAACACAAGCAAAACGGAAACTGTGTAAGAATTTTGAGTAATCTTTGGTCCGCGTTATTTAACTGAGGTTGGGGACGATTAGTAGGATGCACAAAGTTAGCAAACTCCAGAGAATGTGATAGGACAGGGGAAATGGTTCGCAAGCTGCTTGAGAGGAATGCGCTTTCATGGAAAAATGCCGTCCGAGTGTTCCTATCATACAGGAGCATGAGCGTAGCTGTAGTGATCTGTAATGTAATAAATAATTAGCAAATGTGGTTAAAAAAGCTTTTACTAAGCAATGAGAAGCTAACCTCTCCAACGGCAAACATTAAACCAGACTTATTGTCATCCTGACCATGAATAATAATGTCAGAAAAAAGATCCTTCAAGTGTACAACAAACTGAGTTAGTTGCCTCTCAGACATTGGCATGGCCCTCAGGAACTCCGCATCGTGTAGAGTAGAAATTAAACGATTGAAGAGGAAGCAAAACACAAGCAAGTGTTCAAACGTCCTCTCATTTTCAAACGACCACTAAGGTACAGAACATTAAATTACTAAGTGTTTCTAAATATATAATTAGTAACATGAAAGAAAGTATGAGCTTACTGTGGTGGATTTCTCAACTATACGATATAAGTTGCACATGAAGTCCTTCTTAAATGATAATACTGTCAGAAATCCGAACTCCTCTAAATGTATTATTTTTTCGAGACGAGCCAGTATACAGATTATAGGACAAACAAGTGGCCAGTTCAGTTCAATATCGGAATTTAACCAATCAACAACAGGAACGCTATTCAAAATCTTCAGCGCCTCAAATATCTGCTCCAAGCGCATAAAGTCAGCAATTCCGAACACTGATATTTGGTATAATAAAGTAAAAGTTACATACGGACTGAGATTCCTTGATGTAGTGCGCGTAAGCTCTGTCCTCATCTGATATCGAGTCATCTTCATCGTCATCGTCAACATCCATGGCTTGTACATATGTCATTTGAGTCGGATTCTCCCTGAAATTTTATTTCAACGTATCACTATTACTTGAAATATATAGACGTACTCAGTGATTAGTCGCATAGCTTATCAAATATAGAGTAGGGCTAAATTTCATTTGAAGGTCTCCTCAGCCATCACACACTTTGATTAAATTAGTGAAAAACCCCGCACGCAGCGATCTTCAGTTTTTATTCATCAGTGTTCCATGTTAAGTATGGAAGTTTGTATGTGGAACTAGTTAATGCGACTGTGTGGACTGAACAGCTTAATAATGAAGAATTTTTCTAATACTAATATTAATACTAATAATATAGGCTAACATATGCTGTGCCCTTTTAAATTTAAACACTGCGCAACACCGCCCACATTAGAAAGATGAAGAACTATGCTAATATGCGCAGTCTACGGTGAACAATTGAGCTAGCTATAAATCTTTAGACTAGGCTATATGTATCATTGGGGCCTGGGGACCATACCATGCGTGGAGTCGCGTTATCCTCATGGCATTCGATTCCTATTCCGTATTGTATTTGACACAATTCAAAATTGCGCTATAATGGAAACTGTTAGATCTGACAAAATATATTCTCCTAAATTATAATGTATGCTTCAACCAGCCACTTTATCCTGATTGTATCGTAAATAGAGTAACTTTAAGTTTCGGCAGTCAGCTCTACAGCGTGGCATTAGGAATGGTTCAGGCTACAATTTATATGGTCAACAGGTATTCTAACGCAAACGTAATAGGAGATTTGTTTTAAACATAAACAACTTACGATGGATCAACGCAGTGCAGTAATGAAGTAATTGCTAGAAAAAATTCATCGGGATTTGCCCAAGCGCTGGCTGGAGTAGAAAGGGTCAGTAGTGTGTACAGAATATTTCGGCACCTTCCCAAGTCAGTAAATTTTGTGGACGCCAAGAAGCGAAACCATTCAGCAAACGGGAAGTCCCCTTGATTCAAATGTGGCAAAACTAAATGTGAGCCTACTCCAGAAAAAGGGGGATCATGAACATCCTTGGGGTGAATGACTGAAGTAGCAAATCCTTCTGTAAACCTATGCAGGATCATAGTTGATAATTCCTTGCCAGTGAGCACAGTCTTGCCAAACCAAAAGGTGTTTTGAATGTTTGATAGTCGTGGAACAAGCCTCAAAGGACGTCTAAGAACAGCTAAATAAGCCAAAGATAACGGGGTCAATGGTTGCTTCTGGTGCTCCCGAAATGGTACAGGAGTGCATTTGAGTTCCATGTGGGTCCTCCATTTTGCAAAGAACTCAGCACGAACAACCACTTCAAGCCAAGTATGACCCAGTCGAACCGTAGATGAATCGGAAATGTCCGAGTCGTCAGTGAACTCCTAATTAATAAATCTTCGCTTAATCATCAAGCTCAGGAGTAGAACATAATGCAAGCTAAGTGAAGTTACCTCAAAAAGTCGAATATACACTGCATGTTGATTACTAAACGCCAAAGAGTTGTAAAGAAGCTTGCGAATCCTCAGAGCCCAAACAGCGTCTGCCATACACAATTGGGTTATGGCGGCTTTATTTTGGAGTGAAGCCTTCACAAGTTCAAGGAAACTTGAGCTGTCATTATTGGGATCAAAAAAGAAATTCAGTCTGCTCAGTTGATTTCCCAGCTCAGTCACATCATAGGTCGGCTTTCTGTTGGCACTGAACTCAAGTCGGCGGGCCAGTTTAACCCTTTTGCGCGCAATGTAAGTCCTGGAGTACGCCTGCACAACCACGATTGCTGTGGCAATCTGTCGTTCCCGCTGGAAATAAAAGTAAGTCCAAAGAAAATTCATAACTGCCACCAAAATACTATAAGGCCAAATAACCATACCAAGCTTAATTAATATTTAATTATCTACCAGGCAAAAGCAAGGATTGCTGAGCTAAGCATGCATAATATAACAATGCTATACATTGCAAAATACAAATAAACATCATTTCTTCGCCAGAATGCGGAAGAAGAGCTCGAACTTTATATATATTATAGAATATTACTTGTCTTTCCCTAGGGTTGTGCAAATTCAAGTAAAGATTGTCATCATTGTTATAATTTCAGAAACTCAATGTAAGATTTTGATTAATGCCCTGAATCAATTGTAGTGTGGAATGGCACAGAACATCCACCCACTCAGGAAATAGAGCCTTTATGTGCCGTATTTTTTTACTTAAGTAAGCGTCCTGACAAAGCTAATATCCAAGAAATGATTTTGTTTGATTGAGACGAAAGTTAATGCATCTCAAATTTCACTTTTCTAGAGAAGCAAGTTTGGGAATGGAGAAAACTTAAACGCAGCATAAACTACCTTCTAATACATGATGGTCTGTAGTCTGCTTACCTCACGACGTTGACGTTCTTGCTGTGCCCTCTGGACAACTTCCTGTCGAGTTTCTGTGACTCGGCGTCCCCCTAGATTCTGTTCCGGTCGACGTCGATACTCTCCATCAAAGAGATAGTTCATTGGGTTGCTCATATTGCCTTAAAAAATTCTAATTCCGGAATCCTAGGCAAATCAAACAAAGGGTGCCTTTATTTAGAAGAATAACAAATGCAAATAAGTTAGACCTATGATTTATATTTCCTTCATTCTAACACACTTCTTGGTCCGTCATTCTTCATCTGAGATTCTGAGAACTAAATTCTAATCGTCAGTTGAAGAAGGAGTTGTAACTGATTCACAGTATTAGAGTGCTAGTTAAAAGACAGTGCGTGACCGTTCACGTTTATTAAGATATTATACCAATTGTGAATTGCCGAAGTGATTAAACTCTGAAATCGGCATTTGAATCTATAGCCACAGCATTGTAGCTACTCGTGTCAAGCCAATATTATAAAATTAACTAAATATAAGTTATCATGGCGACGAATTCGTAAATTTTTTTTTAAAAAACCTTGACACAATTCAAATACTCCCATCAAATGGCAGAGCGACTTCTTCAAGCGTTCATAACTTGCGTAACCTAAATTTTACAAAGCAAGTTAGTTAAGCATAAACTCGGCATTACCTTCACTGTTTGTCATATATCATAATATTATGTAACATTCTACACTTCCGCTCTACAATAACCAATAAACATACAAACCTAATTCATATTAATTCAATGCCAACTAAAATTGCACTACAACCGAATACGGAATGAAAGACGGTAGAAGATTTATATTAAAACTTTGACTTACTTGCAAACCTTAACAATCCATCACAAATTGGCAGTCTTTCTTATCAGCAGCAGCTGAGCCTACTTGCCGGCTGCTAACACAAGTCTCTGTCTGTAGTGTACTAATAATATACCAAATTATTAAAAACTAATTGTTGAATACTAAGTTTATTTGATTTGATCTCTCTGATGCGAACTTTGACTGTGGCGTGAAAAATAGTTTTAGTTTGTCTGCTTGCGAGATTCGTAACGTGTGGGTGACTTGTGGTTTTTGACTGATTGCAAGCTGCGCATGTTCAATTTCTATGGCACCCAATTCGCTGCTTATTCGTTCGAAGTGGAAAATTATTCCCCACGCACAGGCTACGTGAAAGCGCCGGCCGGACGTCCGAGGTAAGGTTCCGATCGGATCGGAAGAAAATCCTATCCGATCCGAAGACGTTCGGATGAAACTTTCGAATATCGGATCAGATGGGAGATTTGTCGGATTATCCTATCAGAGAGTCAGTGGGCATGCTGTACTAGTTAAAATTTCCATTTTCCATTCCGGTGCGGTGCGGACAGTGCGGAGGGCTGGGTACAGCGCAAAACACACCCACCAATACCATATGAATGAGCGGCCTCAAAATGAATCATTTTTCGAACCAAGTTTCTTGTAAACAACTTGTGGGTTCTAACAAAGTATCAACAAAATCTAACAAAGAAACACAATTTTGATATTACGACAGTTATGTAAAAATCAAAGGAAATGCTAGAAAATATTTTTAAAGAGCAAAATCTTGAGGTGTCATTTTTATTTAGAAATACGATTTTAAAACGACGCCAAGAAAATCCTATTCTAATTGGAGTTCAACTCTTGTGTGGAAAAACTACATGTTTAAAATGCATGACAATATACTCCTTATTAATGTCAAAACATCTGGCTGAGGCAACCCAAAATTTATGGTTTGTGTTGTGACGAATGTCTTCGCAGGTACTAAAAATTAATTCTGTTGATTTGGTGGAATTGCGAAATATGGCAGGAACAAATTTAATATGTTGTTGGAGCAATGCTCCTTCCCTAATCCCTACACATATTCATTGCGCCTTGTTTGTAACAAACAATGCGGTGTAAGCTTAAAATTTAAAAGTTGACTAGCAGGAATCTAATCCAAACTTTCTCCATGCTCTGCATTAGCTTCGGATATCCGACCAGATACAGTAGGAGGAAAAATTATTTGGCCACCCTAACCCTGAAAATTCAAATCGCTGTAACTCAAGTTTGGGTTGGACATTTTTCGAAAAAAATATACGCACTTCTTCACCATTTCAATGGCTTTCCCATGCACTAGACCTTAAGCGCCA
>JAAXYW010003039.1:0-12927 GCA_036851895.1 Orthonychiurus folsomi | reverse complement strand
AATTAAAATTAAAATTTGTATAATTCATAATTTACATGGGTAGACCTTGACTTGGGTCAAGAGCCAAATCCTATGGAAATATTAAGCATGTTTTTTGGTTGAACATCCGATGTTTACTTGCAATTAGAGTTGAGTCAACCACTCAATCAACTTTTACTTATTTTATGGCGCCTTTAACGTTATTTTCCTGCTGTGACTCGTCCGTCCTTCCAAGTTTTGTCAAAAGCTGAAGGAAATCTGCTTCCACTTTTGCGTCCGTTACCTGTTTGTGCGTGACCGGTCGTGTGATAATGGCCAAGAATTGACACTGTGATTAGGTGTGCTGTAATTGAGTTTTTAAATTCAAATTATCCACATTTACAAATGATTACTGTTAGATGTAATGTCTTCTAACAAATTTATATTTCCAAGTGCTTTATTAACATGAATTTGTAGATGGCTTACTTACATATCCCTTATTCGCCGCATGTAATTGGTAAAATGCATTAGCAATAATAAAAGAACAATGGTGACAACAATAAATAAGAAAAGGACGAGGAAAATGCAAATGCGTCAAACATGGACTGACCCATTACATCATGCCAAAAGAATAACAAGGGCAAGGCCCAATCTTGGCAAAGGAAAAGTGGGACAGAGACGAGGCGTGGTTTGGACCTCATCACTGTCAGTTTCATCTTATCTTCGCTTTTAATGCACTTTTTACCACGGCTCCGCACGGCAAACGTGTTCCACCGATCATAAAGACGCATCCAGAAAACACCGCTTGGGTGCTTCAAAATACGGCTCCTGCATTTCCGACAACGTCAAATCCACCCAAATACGTAACACTTCGTTGCAAAATGTAACTCCCCGCTTGGCTATTTGCTAATATATCGTTAAAATCAAACCCTCTCGATTTCTCAATTCCGCAGTTCATCATTAATCAATTTTTTGAAATCCAAGTGCTAGGCGTGTGGGCTAGCCATAATTATTAACCTTACGAAGCAATCGAGACATAAAATTTCCAAACAATTTTTGAAGCTTGAGCTGAGGTGGGGAACCATCTATTTTGAATATCGTTCAGGCAAATGATAATTTTTATTGTTAACGGTATTCAAACATTATGTTGAAACACGCTATGAATGGAACTACGATGCATAGGTCATGCATTTAACAGTGTTAATTCGCAATTTATCCACATGCGGATTTTCCATTCACAGACGGGGCCAATGCCAATTAAGCAATTAAGGTCCGATCACTTGCCCATGTAAAAATAGGTATTGCATTGGAAATTGGAGCAATGAGAAAAGCTAGCTATGTGAACCGATTGCACTTTCCAACCAACTGTGTATTACTCTAATTACAGATGGAGAATGAACTGGATTACTTCGTTCGTGTCTCACTTACCTCTACGCAATAATTATAAACTTGCATGCATACAAAAACATGATTAGCTTCCCTTCATCCATGATATAATCATTAAAACTGCGGCTACTACACTCTTAATGATGACTAACAATAATAATAAGATTACATGCATCGGAGTCGACACTTGTAATAATAATAAAAATATTTGTTCCTTCATCCATTCACATAGCCTTTAGTGCCCAACCTTCCAATGTATCCATTATGTATGTACAAACGTACGTACACCCATCCTCTCCAATCGCAAAGAACAATAATCAGTTGACTCGATCAACTTGCACTAACTACCTTGCCAATTTGCATGCCGTCTTGGGTGGATTTTGTCTGTGGATTTTTTATTACTCGCCTCACGTAAATTACAACACATTTTTACTTTCACAACCCCCTGGCTCCGCGCTTCATATAAATAGGTAACGGGGCATGGGGTCGAGATTCACTCACCATCCTCACTCCTCAAATCAATTCTCTGATCCCAGTCATCCAATAAAAAAAACCAGCAAAATGATCAAGGTATCATTTTTTAAAATTCAAATCAAATCAATTAATTCATAAATTTTATTTTTAAATCCAATTCTATTTTTCTCAGGCTTTGGCCATCCTCGCTTTCGTCTCCGCCGCTTCCGCCGGACATTTGGCTGCCGCACCAGTGGCTACTTATGCGCATGCGCCACTTGCCTATGCGCAACCCGCTATTGCTAAAGTCGCAGCTGCCCCGGTCTATGCCCATGCCCCCGCCCCAGTCTATGCCGCCGCACCCGTCGCTGTCGCCAAGAGTAAATCATTAATTTTAGAAACAAATTTTGTCATTCTAATTTCCTGTATTTGGCCTTCCTCTTATTTTATGTTTATGAATTAACCAATATAAAATGAAAATAGGTATAGTAAATTCATTATGTCTCTCTTTAGCTGTCGCTGTCGCTCCTGAACCTTATGACGCTCATCCCCAATACAACTACGGATATTCCATCCAAGATGGTTTGACCGGTGATGCCAAGAACCACCAGGAAACCCGTGATGGAGATGTTGTGAAGGGACAATACAGGTATTCCTATCATTTATACATATGCTACAACTATTAACATATAATATAATATACTTTGTATAAATTTAGCTTGGTCGAACCAGATGGTGCTATCCGTACCGTTACTTACACCGCTGATGATGTCAACGGATTCAACGCCGTCGTTGACCGACAAGCCCCAGCTGTCGCCGTCGCCAAAGTAGCTGCTGCCCCTGTTGTGGCTGCCCCAGTCGCTTACCACGCTCCAATCGCCAAGGTCCACGCTGCACCCGTTGCATACGCTGGTAAAATTTTTTATAATTTCTTATATGAATTTATTTACATTTATTAGTGTCCAGAGCTTAATTCATTTAATTCAACGATTTAGCCCCAGCATACGCCGCCGCCCCGGCCATCGCCAAGGTCCACGCTGCTCCCCTTGCATACGCTGGTAATTTTGTTTATAATTTCTTATATGAATTTATTTGCATTTACTAGTCTCCAGTGCTTAATTCATTTAATTCAATGATTTAGCCCCAGCATACGCCGCTGCACCAGCTATCGCCAAGGTCCACCACTTTTAAATTTTGAAAGTGAGATGCTTCCCCCTGCATTCCCGGAGAAAAATTGACTTGAATTCGTCTCACGGCTTGTTTTTATCGGAAATACTCAAAATCTCCTTGAAAAATAATCACCGTCTGTCGTCTCCTTCTCTTCAAAACGTGTGATCCTTATTTCCTATATTCCTTCAAAAATGTTACTATTTATTCTTATTGGATTCAATGTTGTGATCCCCGCAGTTATATAATGTGAAATAAAACATTCGTTGAACGTGGATTGTTGTGTTTTGAATTTGAAGAAAATGGGTTTGAAATAGGATTAACCAAAACATAAAAATGCATGCTAGTACGACTAGTATCACATAAAAAACGCATCTCACCAAACGTTTGAAAACGTGAATAGTCAAGTCAAGAATTCGTTCATGGAAATATCGCAACGGAAGCACCCAACATTTTAGCATTAGCATTTTTTTAGCAACTTGAAAACACGAGAACAATTCTGTGATATTTTATATTATAGAACCAAAGGAGCGAATCAAACGCGAGCTACTAGTCATTGTTTGCTGTTTTTCCATTGTATGAGCTATATAATGCATAGAGTAGTGGTAAACCTATCCAAGCTCAATTTCCTTTTACGGGACAAAGGATTCACTATTCACTGGAGTGTAAATTAGTATTGGGATCGATATTTGAAAAGCGTGTTACTTATGTCATGTCAATGTCATTCAATGTGACATTCAATGCTTATGAATATTTTAAGAATTTGCAAAGGAGGAATCCTTTGTCTAAAGTATAACTTACTTGTGCTCAATCCGTGGATTACTGCGGTGAATCGGTGTGCAAACTACCTTACCTTGTGCAAAAAATTGAGTCAGCCGAGGAAAAATCTTACTAAGCATGAGCTCGAGGTAAATAATTTTAAAAATATTTGGCGGAATTGTAGACTGTATTTTGGTAATTATTTAAATGAAATAATCTCAGATTCGTATTGGCATTTCTGTGCTTTGGGTGCATTTACACGTTGGTTGCATCCCAGGCTCTAGAACAAGCTTCAAATGGAAACACAGTTTGCAATCCAGATGACCCACTTTGTGGTATGTATTTTTGAGAAGGCTGAACGAGCACAATTTATCTGTTAAATTAATTGTATATTGTAGGAAAATTCAAGAAAATGATGAACGACGCGGGTGATTCAAACTTTCGAAATAAGTTCTTGCATGGTCGGGGAGACAGACTTAAGCTTCAAATGGAAACACAGTTTGCAATCCAGATGACCCACTTTGTGGTATGTATTTTTGAGAAGGCTGAACGAGCACAATTTATCTGCTAAATTAATTGTATATTGTAGGAAAATTCAAGAAAATGATGAACGACGTGGGTGATTCAAACTTTCGAAATAAGTTCTTGCATGGTCGGGGAGACAGACTTGGATTTGGACTCAGAAAATTTCCTGGAGTAAGTTGCATAAATTGCACAATCAAAAATTTTGGCGTATAGGTATTTAATTTTGTCAATGTTCAATGACAGCTCCAACCGCCGATGAGATGTGTGGATGCAGCGACAAAAGAATTGTGTGAAAGGTTAGGGCGAATCTGTTATACGGATGGGAGATGCTGGGGATCTGGTTGCGGAGGAGGAACTTGCATTTAATAAATAAAATCGGTATGTAGATTTTCGGACAAAATAGTTTTAGAACAAGTGCAGAATTCTATCATAGCTTTTTAAATGTAAGAAGTAGCACAACCTTGAGATTTACAAATTGATGAAATAAACTTTAGTTCAGTTTCTGTGCTTGCTTTGTGATATTGCACATTGGAATTGTTTAACTGTTCAGAAATCAAATAACACGATTATATATAATATTTTTCCGTTTAGACGATTATAAGAAAGCTCAAAAATACTGTTCAAATTTTATTGCCAATACCATTGTTAGAAGAAGAAGAACCTCTTACCAAACTGTGCTCAGTTACCAAAAAATATAAAACCAAATCAACTTTGAAATGGTCATACAAATTAGCTTAATTTCCATTCGTCTAAATATAAGCAACAAATGCTTGCGTTGGTTTAATTCAAGTGCACATGGTGTGATATGTGCTCCCCTCATCTTGTGCCAGAACCTCACACTATTACATAGAAATGGATAGTTTTGCGAAAGCGAATCAGAGAGGACAGCTTCCCATTCAAATCTTTGACGCGACCAACGCAGTAAAGTGAAGCTCAGCTTTTGCAGTTACAAAATTTGCAACAAGTAGCCTTTCTCAAATCAAAAATTTGTAAAAATAAATCAATGGCAGTAATTGAGCTTGTGATCCACACATATGTACTTGTAATAAAATTTAAGTACAATTACAATAAAAACAAGCATTTCTAAATAGGCCGAATCATACTCATCAATTTATACTAACTGCAGGACGGAACAAACTGGTATCGCGATAGGCTTAACACCTTATATTAGAAATCAATTAAACGGCTTTTTAGCTGAGAGCTTTTAATTTAGCAATGTCACAGATGGTGACTTACGCACATAAAATTTGATGCGTGAGTTCAAACCTATCATAAAAAAACTTATTCGTTCCATTTAAACTATAATATGAACAACCAGTAACTCAATAGTTACTAAGCTGTAAAATCCTGAAAACGTGAATCAAATTAAGAAAAATTAATTCGAAAATGCTTTAATTATCCAGTAACATTTCTCTATGCTAGCTTGTCAATGTCAGCTCAATGCAAGGATAACCACAGCTATCCTTTGTAAAAATTAATTTCTGTCATTATCGCCTTAGAAATCCAGCGCAGTGCCCAAATTAGTAATTTTTCCCAATAAAACGCATCCAAAAGCATTCCAGTCTCGACGAAGAATGGGGAGATACAAAATTAGTCATTTGGATTGAAATGACAAATACGTATCAGCGGGGTAGAGCAATTAGTAAAATAAACATGACGGAGATGCGATTGGTTTTGGTAATTCATTGAGATGAGTCCGTGGTTGGCGGGTGGTAGAGGTCGTCTGCCGGTCTGCCACGTGTATTTTGTACGAGTGAAAAAGACTGGAGGAGAGAAGGAGCTAGATGGGCTAGTAAAGGGAAGGGAATGGGTCGATGGACATGAAAATCGATGACGGATCTTTTCACCTCCTCTTCTAGTCTTCCCGAGATCCCTTCGCCTTTTAGCCCCCTCTTTTCCTACATCCTAATCATGTTTACTTGGGTCAACTACCGAATTTAACCCATTCCACACACAAACAATTTACAGGAGGCGCGGGCCTTACAATTTACAACAATTCGATCCCACCTCGTTTCATCCTCCCTCACCTAACCTGTACAATTAGCCTGGGAGCATGAAATTTTATCCCCTGCAATTGCGACATCCTTGCTGGAAATCAAGACGATGGGTTAGCCGCCGTCGTACCAATAACTTTCGGATTTAAAACCAGCTAATTTTGTAACCTTTAAATTCCAAATCCTTCGTCGAAATTGTTTACCTGATTTCCGCCGTTGAAAAATATAATAAAACACACAACCATTTCTTTAGGCAAAATTCTATGTCACACTTTGCCCAATTCTTGTTTACGTTATTTCCACCCAGTGCGATCGTAGAAATTAATGGCTGTAATAAACCAACCACGGAAGGGCCGTAAACGTGTGTATTGCGATTACGATTCTTTGATCTCCCGCCCATTCGGCGGAGAAACAACGAAGATGATCCCGAGTCATGATGGTAGTACACAATTTTTATATCCACTTATCGGATGACCTGAAAATAAACCAAACCACACACACCCCACCCCTCATTTTGGATAAAGTGACAAATTATGCTTTCAACATCTGACTCACTCATAGCAGCAAAGGCATGGCATGGCATGACTTTCTCTGCGTATTTTCACCCGCGTCGTGTCGCCGTCGTGTCCCTGTGCCGTGTGTAGAGGAGGTGTGAAAGGAGGAAGTATCCTGAATGCCATAAACAATAAAATGAGCTCCTCGTAATCTGTTCTGTTTCGCTCTGCTTGTTTCAAGTTCCCATGGAAGGATATCATTCAACTCCCGCCTTTGCGGCTGCCCGCCTCCACGAGGAGTAATGGAATGCAAGGATACAATAAATAATAATATGTGTCAGTCGGGATGAAAAGCGCAGAGTTAAATTAATGACTCCACCCTCCTTCTCCTCGTCACCAATCCAATGGAATAATTTGCATAATTCAAGCCAAAAATTGTGATAGGTGGGACGGGACTAGGGAATGAGGGAGGGGAAGGTATTCCTTTTGGAGTTTTTTCAAACTTTTGTGTGGCTAAATGTTCTTTGAGCACGACAAGCGCTTTTTCTGAAGATTCATAAGGTTCCTTAAATATTAAAGAGTCATAAGACGGGGGGTTTTGTTTGCAAAAAGATTTTAATCTATATATTATTATTAAACAAGGGTTGGAAATTTTAAAATCTGGGCAGTGTTAGATTTTAAAATTTTCAAAACACGAATTCCCTTCTTTGTGGGAATCAAAATTTGTTCAAAATTAATCCATTGTCTTTGCCTTTGCTCAACTGCAGGCTGCAGGGTACCATACCACAAATGTAGGCCAATGTTTTCCCCCACCTGCTGGTCATACAAATTTCTTCAAAGCTTTCAACCAGATTAAGAATTTGATCCAAGATTGCAAAATAGCCAAACCGTAAACTACAGAATTCGCACTTGCAATCTCTCCTCCCGCCGTTATACTGCCAACAAATGGCACAGCAGAAGACTGGCCGCGGCGAGGATTGCTATTGAATTGTCGACAATGAAAATTTTAAATTAATGTTTACATGGGTGAAGAAAACAATGAGGATTTTGTTCATGGGCTTGAGGTGAAATTGATGGGTTGAAGATTTACGATCACTCCCATTCTGTTCCGAGTCAAAGTACAAGTTACAATCAGTTATGACTTTACTACATTTCTCCAAATGTCCTTTTCTTTGGGTGAGAGAGATGTGGGAAACACGCACCCCCACTCCCCGTGCCAAACAATGATAAGTTTTTTTAGTACTACTGTGTATTTCGCGAAGCTAACTAGGGCGGAGAGGAAGCACCTTTTCCTCCTTGGACGTGGGATGTATGTAATGTAGGGCTTCCATTTCCCCTTTGCGTGATTGTAAGGGGAGCATCATTGATTGTGTACTTAAGTTACGCGGGAAGAGATGGAGGGGGAGCCCCCGTGTTTTCCTCTGAAGAAATTGAAGCGTCTACAACGACTACAAGTGTATCACTTCTCATCTATTTTTTACCTCAATTCCTTTCCCCTCCTCGGAAACACGCACTTTCTCTCTCTCTGGCAATCTCTTCAAATGCTTTCTTTTTGTGGTCTGAATTAAAGGCGCCTTGGAGGCACAGGGAAACCTGAACGTGTGCTAAATATGTTCGTATCCACAGAATCAGAATTTGATTTTATCAAAATATTATGCGCAAATTTAATTTAGAATTCAAAATCAAGTTTTGAGAGTTGGACGTCGATATAATTTTTACAAAATATGTTACTAATTATCAAAATCTTCAAACAGTTGACTCATTCTTGTGATCCTGTACCCTATACAGTACGTAGCAACTAGAGCTTGNCTAATTATCAAAATCTTCAAACAGTTGACTCATTCTTGTGATCCTGTACCCTATACAGTACGTAGCAACTAGAGCTTGCAAAAAAAACACGTACGTCCCCACAGATTATGTGATAAAGACATATCTCAAATTTGTTTCTTGCAAAATAATTTATGACGCCCAATGCTTTTGACATCCAGCCAAGGCGGGGAGGGAATGTCGTACTTAATGTGTCTTTTTCATTCTTCATTCCAAGTAAGTGAAGGGACACACAAATAATACATTGTTCCCTTAGAACTTCGTACGGTACGATTGTATCCTAAGCCCTGCCTTCCCTCCGCCCCACATTTTATGTTTTAGCCCGCCGTGGCCGTGCCGTACAAGGAATGTGTATGTATGTATGCCATGCTCTACTCTGTCGGCGGGTTTCCCTTACCCGACGGCAGTAGTAGTAGCGCTAGCCTGGCTGAGATGTGGTTCCACCAGTTTACTACCCAGAAGTCTCTTAATGGTCCTGGGCCCCTCAGAAAACACAGGGAAAAGAAGAAAAAAGGATCAATTTTAAAGTGGTGGAAATCGAGTTGGAGTCCTCCGTCCCCCCGTCCGTCCTCCCTTCCATCCTTACTTGTAATTCACTGCCATGCAATAATAGAGGAGGAGGTTAGGAAAGTACAATGCTATGCATACCTGAACAACCTTCTCCCAAAAACCCGGGCTACGGAGTGATCCGACAATAGCTTTCACCCGTGTACAACCGAGAAATCGGGTCATTGTCTTTTCTGCAGAAAATAGGACGAAAATCCACATCATAAATGGATTTTTGCCAATGTGTAATGTACATAGAGTCAATTTATGATAAAAATTAGCCCTAATTTTGTATTCGGATTATGATGGGTAATTTCTTGGCCCCTCTGTCCGCTCAAAACTCCCGTACTCAAAACAACGTCACGCTCAGCATTCCCTTTCTCTAGCTCACTTTCCGCTCTAATGTAAAATTTATGTATCTCCTGCTCTCCTGACATCTAATAACCTGCTCTTGTTACAACATATAAACTCCCCAAGTCTTTCTTTATCATAGACATTGGACACAAAACCCGGACTCATGCACGGCACGGCACGGCAGCCAAGCCCCGGCCCCCCGTTTCCTCCGACTTGCTTCTCTTCATTTATCACATTTTTGGAATTATTGTCTCAGAGGCTTCTAAAGATTTAATAAACAAAAAATATGGCAGGGAATACAAAGTTTGGATAAATCCTTTTCCTCTACTGCTGCGTTGGGCGGGGAGGTTACATGAGGAAATTATAATTGGAACTGTGGATTTCCTTCCGTGGATTTAAATCATGGCCCGGGTTACATCAGTTGCTGCTATGTAATAGTAATATGAATGGACTTATGTAATTTTGCATTCAGCAAACGCAGTTGGAATTTGTTTTAACTTAAATATTACCGAGTTGTTTTCATCAATCAGCGGACAAATATGTCAAAATAAAATGAATTTTCAATAGACCTATTAGTATACAATTACAATGCCGATAAGAAATTAACATTCTTGTGTGCTGAATAAGTTGTACTACAAGCTGTCCTCACTGTTTGGCAGGGCTGGGCATATTACTTGTAATTAGATTAAAAGTAATTCGTATTACGTAATTGGATTACATTTTTGTAATAAGTAATTTGTAACTTGAATTACATAGAATAAAAGTGTATTTTGTAATTTGAATCACACGGAAAGAAAATGCAATTTGTAATATCTAATTGCAGCTTAGCGTGTAATTTGTAACTTGTAATTTGTAATTTTCAAAATGTTGGTTAAGAGTAATTCAATTACATTCGAAATTACAAATTACATTTATCCCTGAGAAATCCTTGCTTCTGACGTCTGACAACATATGAATGTGGGTACAATTTTAAACTTCGTTGAGAATGTAATTTGTAATGTGTAATTTGGATTGCACGGGAAAAAAATGTAATTTGTAATTTGAATTGCACGGATAGAAAAATGTAATTTGTAATATGTAGTTGCTATTATACTGGCGCTAAATTGTAATATGTAATTTTGTAATTGCAGTTCGACGTGTAATTTGTAATTGCAATTACTTTCCAATGTAATATGCCCAGCCCTGTGTTTGGCGAAAATGTAAAGTATTCTCAACTCTGCTAATTCTGATACTTGACACGGGCAAGTGTGATATGACTAG
This sequence comes from Orthonychiurus folsomi, assembly GCA_036851895.1. Taxonomy (NCBI): domain Eukaryota; kingdom Metazoa; phylum Arthropoda; class Collembola; order Poduromorpha; family Onychiuridae; genus Orthonychiurus; species Orthonychiurus folsomi. Next base: position 2,204 of record JAAXYW010003039.1, on the reverse strand, counting down.
CAGAGTGTACTACTAGAAGCTCTAATGAAAGATAGAATTTGAGCCCAAGAAAAAAATAACCAAATTATTTTTATGAATAGAGGCAAATTGGATTTACGTGTGACATGAAGAAATCAGTTGATCCCAAGGCCCTGAAAGTAGGATTTCTTTTTTAGGATGATAAATCATAATTTTGTAGACTATATTTGCAAAACTTTCATCCTATTCCTTATTGCCATTCAATATGATCATCATGACCATTCCCACTACTTTTCAATTAAATGGAACTTTCGGAAACAAAAAAGACTAAACTTTATAATGATGTGCTTGAACAAGAGGACAAATGAGAATTAACTGAATTGTTAAAAATTGAATATTTTGAAGTTAAATTGAAGTGTACATCAGAGTCATGCAGTTTGTCCAGTGTCCCCAAGGGGAGAGCAGTAGTAATACTGACTTGGCTATGACACGTTAATAAAACCAAAATTGAAATTAAATTGAAATTTTCATTTTAATTTACTAATAAGTGCTGTACTTAAGTGCGGATAGGATTGCGGAAGCATCTATTTACATAAGGAAAAACTGGGGAAATTATATTTGGACGCCTTCGCTCATTCTATTTTCATATTGAAGCTCAGATTTTTTTTTGACATGTGCAAAACCATTTACTCTGCTCCTAAACCGACTAGTTAAACTTTGTTCATTTGCGATTCAATTTACACTTTAAAAGCCAGCCAACTGATTTTAATTACTGGCCGGTATACTAAAAATAATCAAGTTTTCAACAACGGATAGATCAAGTCCGGAATACAAATCGCCACGCTTTTCGTTTTCGCCACAGTTCACGTTACCAACCGGTGAATTTAAGGTTTTCTTTAGCCACATCTAAAACTATGAAACAAATTAGTATAAAATGACAAGTACAACAAACGAAACGTTTCAAATTTTGTAACATTATACTTTTGATTGTCTAATGCAGCTTCATTAGGGACAGGAAAAGCTCACATTAATGCAGGTGAAGAAAAAGCTTGATCTGACGGAAGCCAGGCATTTGAATTGAATTGAAACAAAAAGGCGGTGTTTCGGAAGTGCTCTTTCGGAGATTGATTGAGATGATAATTCAACTACTTCCCGGATTTGGTTCAATTCCGTTCCCAAACCGGCAATACGAAGCTTAATAAACCTGTCAGATTTTGAAGGAGTTTCTCAATATTCACCTATTCATTCTCTCCTTCCATTTCACTTTTCAGTCACATTATTCCATGGCATTTCCATTCACTCCTCGGCGGCATTTGGAGTTGGCTGGATTCCCACCCTCAGCTCTTTCTCCCAGTGCGGTCGTCTTCAATTGTGGACGGGGAAGTCGGGCAGGGATCCATGGATCGGGAGACTTCCACGTTTCACGTTTACTACGAACGACATCCACGCGCTTCAAATATGCTCAAAACCCGAAATCCGCAAATGCAAAGTAGGGCATCCCACCAGATCATGACACACACACACAAATGCAATAACAACATTAAATTCTGTGGCTCCGTCCGGGAATTGGAATCTTTGAATTCAAAGTCATCCGTATAAATGCCAATTTGTGAAGGACTTTGTAAAACTAAGACTTTCTAATGTTACTTCCAAATTATTAGTTTTTTTTAAATGGCGTTGGATTTTGCAAAAATTCAAATAATTTAAAAATTGGCAGACACGACGACGGAAATTCCCAGTGAAAAATTATTCAGTAATAGTGAATAGTGTAAATTATCGCATATCTGTTTTCATATTTCCTTGTCATTGAGCGCCCTAGGAAATTCAACATATTTCTCATTAAAGTTGCTTTCTATGCAAATACTTGACTTATCTGTGACAACCTTCTTAAAACGTGGGTTGTACTTAAAATGTGACCACCAAACTGGGATTCGTTTATGGGTTTGTATTATGCGCCAAACAAACCAACCGAACCGTGCAGTGAACTTTTGGAGGGTTAACTTTTAATGCAATTATTCTAAAATGATCACCGGCACCGTAATCTCCTCAAAAATCATGCACCCAAAACATAGCTTCAAGATTGGCAAATTAACCCAAAAGCATTTGTCAATCAGACCCAATGACCTACAATGATTTCCTTAGACCAAAGGAAAGAGGAGGAAAGCGCCAGACAACACATGTGACCAACTTTCCCCGTTCCAACCTGAGGTCTGGGCGGCTTGACTCAAAACCTAGGCAGGCCCATG
>JAAXYW010003038.1:0-12928 GCA_036851895.1 Orthonychiurus folsomi | reverse complement strand
ATTTTAAAAAAAAGGCCGCCAAAAAGGAGCCGCAAGTTCTGCAATTGTGACATTGTTGGAATCGTACAATGTTGAAGCACGGGAATGCTGCGTTGTGCCCTCAAAAGCCGAAAGTCACGATTTGATGAGTTGAGAAATCATGGGGATTCGTCCCATTTGTATGTACGTTATGTGAGCTCAACTGTATGGGTATGGGATTTTATCACATACGCAATTCGCTATGCCATGTGATGACAAGAGGCAGGGCAGATTCGTTCGTAGGCAAATTTCTGCAACTGGGGTTTTCCCACTGGGCATTGCAAATGTTCAACTCAAACCACCAAAGCGTAGTGTATTAACTTGAGTATGAGTAGAATGTGTCAAGACTAACTTTGGCAATGGCATGGGCTCCAGGATGTATAAAAAAAAGTTGTCAACCCTTCCCGTCGCCCCCTACTTTTCCTTTCTCCGGGATTTGAGGACACTTTACAATCATGGTGGTGATGATGAGGGGAGGGGAAACTTATCACCAATCCACTTTCCAGGCCTGTCGTCTGTGGTTCTCACCGAGCCTTGAAAATGGGAGGAAGTTTGGATTTTGCAAGCATTCATCCCTACCCTTCCTTGCATTATGCCTGGATCGGTGAAAGTTGTCGCCTTAAATAATCATTTCTGGGCCTTCAAAATATCATCTTTTTCCGCTTTCCCCGTAGCGTATTGCAAATGCGTATTTTCAAAATTCTTAAAACAGTATGCAGAAATCATGTCCTTTTCCCATATAGTCAAAAGGTTACATCTGACTCACAACAATGACCTGATTTTCCCCTGGTAAGTCCTACAATGACTTTCACAGGTCGTCGTTGTATAAGGAGGCAGCCCCCTAATCATTTCCTTCCGCTCGACCGCAACCAGAATTCCGAGACCTGAACCATCCATCCAAACCAACACCTCATTTCTCATCTCTGGAGACGAGACGAGGTTTCTTCCTTTTGTAAAATGGCACGGATGCCTTTAGGCAGACCCAGACGGAGAAAGGCGAGGCACTCTCCCTACACGACGGAGTGTAGCCCGGCCGGATGCTTGGCTGAGCTTCAGACAAAGAGATGAAGATGAAAGATGATTCACCCGTCCATCCGTCTGTTTCCGTGGAAGAGAGAGAGAGAACATTTTCAGACGTTCCTTCCCTCACCCTCATCATCCTTCCATGTCTTTCCCTTCCAGATTTTGGCGTACCCCATAAAATCCCTTCCTCAATGTGAAATTCCGGATGATTTTCTTATTCCCACACTCCCAATGCGTTCTACATTTGAAAAAAAAACTACCCAGTCGAATATTTATATGTGGTAAAAAATAGGAGCCAGGGTTTAATCCCATTGTACATTCTGCAGTGTATACAGAGGGTACACAAAAACCTCATAATATTAAATAACCCTGGTCTCCCATGGGCGACTATAAATTGAAAGTGCAAGTAAGAAGTCCCCCCCCCCCTCCCCCTTTAAATAATGTTAAGACACAGTTAACAGAGCTTAATAAATCCTTCCAAACACTTCCAGCGGTAAACTTACGAAAGGCGTAGGTAGGAAGGACAATTGAATTAATGGAAAAACTCCTCAAGTCATTTATACACCCATTCCCTCAACCCTCAAGGATCTAAAAGCCAGCCACTTACCCACCGAAAATAATTCCAGCCGAAATCCCCCTTCTCTCCCTTCCGGGAAATGAATGAATGGAGGGGGACCTGGAAATACCCGGACTTAAATACACACAACCCGCTCCAAATACCCGTGCGTATTCATCCCCCTCTCCAAGTTGGGCCATCCGGGACTTATTATTTACAAACAAATCCCACTCATTCGAATTACAATCTTACGTAACGTACGGTACCTCAACCACGAAACAAAGTAGTAAAACTTACGATAAAACCCCTCCACTCACCTTCCTCCCCATCCATTCTCCAACCCACAAATCCAATGCTCTTAATGACCACAAAACTCTCCAATCCACCGCACCGAATTTTATACCTAATGTACTCATTGTATGGGTAGCCCAGCATCCCCATTGTTCCGATCCGGCTTCCCCTTCATCTTTCCCCATGTAATTCAACCCTGCTTTCACTTCCCATGCAAAACGTGCAGTATCCCATCACTAATTGTGAATTTTTCCTTTGTCCTCCCTCAAATCATCCACCCGGATTTTCCCATGTATAAATTACCTTGTGATGTACCACGTACTTGGATTGGGGAAATCCTTTCTCCTATGTACCCACCGTCGGATTTACCTTCCATTGCATTGCATTACCGTACCCAGTGTGGGCTCCAACTTATACTTTATCATCCATCTCAACCCTCCAGCTTTCACATAGAATATATTGTACATAGAGGCTTAGGCCAGCCATTCGTAGTACTGGCTTGAAGCCATAGTCTAGCAGTCTAGTCCATATATATACAAATCCAGGAAGCAGAAAGCAGATGAGGGCGTTTGGATTGCCTGAGTAACCAACCTAGTAGTAGTAGTAGTGGCCAAGCCTTTGCTCCTCTCCGCAGCAGTCCTTATGCTTAGTTTCAGTTATTCAAGCTCCAGAAACTCCCTCCACTTCAGGGAAGGTACTCTGTTCCCTTTAATCTTCCATACACATCCTATGTATGTTAGTCCAAGTCCAGCCAACCGCCAGGGTTCCTCTTCCCCTCATCCATGGCATGGCCCCCAAAAATAAAATTGGACGGACGGAAAATTTTCCCCTCTTTCCCCTTCCCAGGGAAATGGAAAAGCTTTTCTCTTCAGCCCCATATTCACATGGACAAGGGACGGACTTTCCATGCCATGCCATGCAATGCTACATTCACCCTACCCTATCTACTGTCACTGTCTACTTTCACCGTCGACCGTCACCCAAAGACATCCATTCCTTTCTCCGCCAGAAATCCTTTCCCTTTTCCCACGTGTACTCCTCTTTTTCCTTCTACCCTTACCCATGCCTTAGCCGTACCCTTACCCTTAGCCCAAACAGCCCTGTAGTTTTACGTACGGACCTCATGTGTTATCGACAAATGCCTTGCCTGCCTTAAGCATGGCCAACCAGACTAGATACGTACGTAGAAGGACACTCTTGTCCTGTGGTACGCGTACGCGACTCGAGGATATCTTTATCTTGAGAAGGAATACCCGGAGCACCACTTTACTCAAACCCAGAGCACTTTGCCTGAAACGTCGTCGCCTAAAACCCAGTCCATTACTAATACAGAAGACTGACGAGATACGGAGAGAGGAACCCTCGTAGTACTCGTCCTCGCACTCGGCATGAGTCAGTCCAATAATCATCCACCTTAGACCCAAGAAATACTGCAGTGCAATGGCAAGGGAAGGCACATCCACTTTCCCCTTCCCTACTTTGAAGTGAACGGACGATTCGAGGCTTTGTGGACATTGAATGAATTGTTCAGTGAACGGAGAAAGTGGAGGGGAAAGGCGTGCCGTGCCCCCTCAAGTGCTCCCGTGCTCTCAGTCATAATGCAATGGACACGGACGACGGATGTACGTACTGTACGTACGTTGTAGAAAAGCGAGAGAGGCAAAAGCGAGGATAGAAAATAAGGCAGACTCGCATGCCATGAACAAAGGCAGGATTGAGGTGCGTACATACATACATACATACGGTGAAAGTCTGTGCCTTACTTTCTCCCACGCTACGGATCCTTTGTCCATCCCCGAGTAAAGCACCTGGATGTCGTAGGAAGGGAAGCCCTTCAGTTTTCCCTACTATTCAAGCTTAGAAAATGGAGCTACAGACTGCACAATACACGTACGTACAGCAAAAGCGTGGGAACCCAAAGAACTTCCATGTGATAAATACTCCATGTAGGAAGCAGTTCAAAGTATTTCAAAATATTATATGGAAGAAAACCAAAGCACCCCTTTCCCTTCCTATCCAAGCTACCCTTCCTATTTTCTCTTTTCTCATTTTGAGTATGCATGCACTGAATGCATTCTCTACCCGGTTTGTTCGAAGGAACCCGGGTTCCCCTGACTTGAAGTGGTGGTAACTACCCGGAAGCTTCTGCTCCACTTGCCACGGCATACATAGGCATACATTCTTCCAGTCAGCATCTTTGCATCCGGTCTCCTTAAATTTGCCCGTGGCTTTGAGGCCTAAAACTCTGATTCAGTCAAACTATGCCGTCGTACTAGACTTTGCCATGCCATCCCATGTTATGTATCTAGAATCCAGGAACGTATTGCTGCGGTGCGGCTAAGCTAGCTACGTGATGATAATACCCTAGCCTTGCCTTGCCTGTCTGTCGCGTCCTGCCATGCCATGCCATAATAATGGAATGGAATCTTTCCTGAGTGCTCCCTCATCCTTTTCTACCTTACGTAATGCCACGTACGTACGTACGTATCTCAGGCCCCACACCCAAAGTAAGGGATAAATGAGATAGGAAGGAAATGGACGCATACGACCGACTACGACGAAGGATGGGTTTGGATTTTTTTTCAGTCCTACGTACAATACATGGTACGAGTCCTACAAGTAACCTTTGGGTTCCGTAGAGTTTTTCTTCTCCCACAATACAAGAGTGGAACGTGACTGTTCTGGTTCCGTCCTTCGTCGTCTTCACCCTTCCTAAGGTTTCCCGCTGTAAAAGTGTATGCAATGTATTGTACATACGACGTANACAATACAAGAGTGGAACGTGACTGTTCTGGTTCCGTCCTTCGTCGTCTTCACCCTTCCTAAGGTTTCCCGCTGTAAAAGTGTATGCAATGTATTGTACATACGACGTATACGTACAGTACATACTTATTATTCATGGTCCCTGCCCTCCCTGTCCCAGCATAGAAAATGCACATTGTTTCCTTTTTTTATACACTGTAATACTCACCCCATGCCAAAAACACATAAGGATAGTACTCCACAATACAGAAAATTCCGATCGTATGGAGTACATATGTACAAACCCATCTTTTTTCCAAGATGATGAATAAGAATACGGACCGCGACCGCGGCCGACTCCTTCATTTTTGAAGATTTTCTAGATTTGTATTTGTGTGTGTTTACAAGGAAAAGAAGCCACGCTGCGTACGCGTACCTCTGTATGACTTACGGCACGGGGACTTCACGGGGGGTACTTGTATTGCAGCTGAGCTTATTTAATTCAACCCGGATCCATTTGACACTTGTTCGAAGGACCGGGGCGGCTCAGTTGAAGTCAAATTATGTACGTACAAAGACGGACGGCGACGAACCGTGTACGGTGGAATGTACAATGTATGTACCACATGCATGCACATGTAGTATGTGAAGTACGAATATGTACATGTACTAGGCAAAGAAGTAGGAAAACCCAACCCTTGCCTTGCCTTGTGATATACATACATAGTGTGGAATGGATTAGGACCAGTGGCTCAAGATGTGAATGTATACGTCTAATACACAGCAGCAGTGAAATGCCAAAGCCAACTGTCAGTTCACATGCAAGCACATTTATTGCAAAGTAATTCTCCAGCCATGTCTTCCAGTAGTTAGTGCTATGTGTAGTGTAGTCGTAGTGTACTACGTCCGTCCACCTTCAACCATCGTAAAAATGTCGAGGACCAGGGAAGAAGGAACGAAATGCAAAAGCGGTTTTCACTACGTAAATGCGAAACTATAAAATCTGAAGACGAGACGTCGTACTTTCGTACATGTAGCCGTATGTATGAAGATAGAAAAAAGTGCAAAGCCTGCCTGGGTTTCAGTAGATAAAAATCAAGACGGGACGGGATCCACAGTGCCAGTGGAGTACAAGGATTAAAATACATCACAAATTGAGGGAGTCGGTTGACAAGACTTGAAGGGGGAATTGGAATCCATGCCAAGTCTCTGGAGAAAATCCTCAAGACGTACGCACGTACGGTTTCCATATACGTACGTTGTACTTGATTCCCGCATGGATTATTTCCAAGTCAGTCAGTAATTCCTTGTTCCTCGCATTTGGAAAATCACGAGGATCCACACCACATTATTTGGTGATTGTTTCCTCATCGAGTGGTGTCGTACTCGTACCGTACCGTATGTATTAGTATTTGGAGCAGGCAGAAATCTATCTATTATGAATCCACCGCACCGACGGGAGTTTTACCTCTTACACGTATGTGCAGTAACGCGTACTTAATATGCAATGCAGTACACGTGGGAAGGGGTACCAGTACTGGTACTTTTTTCATGCAATGCCATGCTATGCCAGTTTGAACCAGAAATCGAAATCCACTTCCATCGTCATTGTCCATAATCACTCAGTCAGTTCCCCCCAAAAACCAGGGCAGTTTGGACGGACGACGACGATGAGTGCCACGCGCGTCGTTGTGAAGTTTGGTAAGTATGATGCGTGTGTTGGTGACTGATGGGTATAATTAGGGGCTGGGGAATCATCTGAGTGGGAATACCTTCCACTTAACCCGGTTCCTCCATTAGTGGAGCTAGCTTCCCCCCTTATGGGAAATGAATACTCAAAATCATCAGCCCTCGTATAGGACGCACACAAACGGGAAGGGAATCCGTCGTCGTAAATATTAAAGGGTACAAGGACGAGGATATGGGGGTATTCTTTTCATTTTTCTTATACTTACACGCACAGGGACTGTCGCGACGGGACGACGGCAGAACCTGCGTTGCCTAATGGCTTGAAGAAGCCGAAGGAGGAACACCTTATCTAATCTTAAGCGATAAAAAAAATGTCATTAAGGATTTTCCGAACGTACTTTCACCTTTACTTTGGAAGGAACGAGCCTCTTCCTCCCGGAATGCGACATTTTGACCATTCGACGACTGGTGATGAGGACACCGGCTTTCTCCAGTTTTTGATGTAAGATCTAGATCCACGCAAGGAAGTCAGGCAGAGAAAGTCCTCAAATCTTCAGAAAAATCAGAAGATTTCTCACGTGCGTGCGGTAAGGAGTAGCCTCCACAAATAAAATCTCAGTGTCAGTGAGGAAGAGCCAAAGTCAAATTAAAAGCTTGGGCTTCACAAGGCGGGAGTCATTAACTTTTTTTTCAAAGTTGTCTCTTCAGTAATGCCACAAGAACGAGTGAGTACTTTACACACAACAGTCGGTCATAAATTCCACATTCAAGTCTTGCAAAATCCTTTAAGACAGGCCCACACGGAAAAAAATCCAAAAATCCGAGTCTATGTATTTCACGCTGACTTTAGTTCAACTGCCTGCCTGGCAAGGAATTTAAAATGTACCCCCAGCAAAACCAGCACAGATTCATAAACTGCAACTCCTCAGTTTTTCCGCATCTTGTGTCCACATCAATCTCTCCTCCAAAGAACAAGTTTGGTCCTCCTCGCTGCCGAACTCAACAAGTTTTATCTCATCCGGACCCGGCGTAATCAAACGCAACCAAACACACACACACACAACTTCTTCCCTCCTTATCTTCCCAATGAAAATGATGCTTGTGTTGTGTAGTGTTTCTCACTCTGTCCTATGAATCCGTACACAATTTTCTCCACCGTCAACGTCGTCAATCTTATACACTTGCCTTACAGTGTACAGTGTACGTACGTACGTACGTGACCTATGCACCTTCAAATTTGTCCAAAATTCCGAAACCGTCTGTCTGTACCTCATGGGCCCTTACAAGATGAAGGAATGTAATATGTATAAGTTTTATCTCATCCGGACCCGGCGTAATCAAACGCAACCAAACACACACACACACAACTTCTTCCCTCCTTATCTTCCTAATGAAAATGATGCCTGTGTTGTGTAGTGTTTCTCACTCTGTCCTATGAATCCGTACACAATTTTCTCCACCGTCAACGTCGTCAATCTTATACTACACTTGTCTTACAGTGTACAGTGCGCGTACGTACGTACGTGACCTATGCACCTTCAAATTTGTCCAAAATTCCGAAACCGTCTGTCTGTACCTCATGGGCCCTTACAAGATGAAGGAATGTAATATGTAATCACACAGTAAATCCCTGAACTTTGGAAGGGTTAAGGGCTCCTCTCCAAGAAAACACCTGTTCAATGTTGTGTTTTTATAGGGTTTTTGACGTTTGGACTCAAATGGGTGACCCCTTTGACTTTTCTATTGTCTTCAACAGGAAACTACGTACACATGTACATCCGTATGTTATTTAAAATCCACAGTATATGTGTTATATGTATGTACTACTAATGTATGTGATTTTATGAGACAAATCCAACCGTGCTCCTGTCTGTCCAACTCCCGTCCACCTACTAAGAAGAGGGAGCGAGAAAAGCGAGGATGAAGGGGAACCAAACACGAGGGAGCGACCGACGCAGTGCATTTGCCTTTGCCTTTCATACAAGGAAACCTACTTTGGTTTTGAAGTTGGTGGAGGAGTAGTAGTTCCTTTCCGTCGGTCGGTCGTGGGTTTTTTGGGGGTATCNAGTAGGAGTAGTAGTTCCTTTCCGTCGGTCGGTCGTAGGTTTTTTGGGGGTATCCAATCCATCCATTTCCATTTGCCGGCAGCAGCGGAGGCAGACAGCAGCCAGGAACGGCGTCAAAGTAATAACCATGGATTCAGGCTGCAGGCCAGGCTAGGCCAAGCCGCACCTTCCAGGAGAACGGTTGGCGGACAGGCAGGCTAAAGTCCAATCTAAAACTGAGGGTTCGAGGACGAAGGAAATTCTGGAGGAAAGGAATATAGGAGCAGGAACTGAAGTTGAACCCTTTTATATTATGAGGTATGGATGTCAGACTATGTATGTATGTGCATCATGATGCATTATGAAGTGATTTGAGGAAGGAAGGAGTGAGAGGGGTTAAGGGTTTGAAGAAAAATCAAATTTTTACTGGACGAGGGAGTCTGGGACATGACATTGGGAAAATATGTATATTTTTAACAAATCGTTTTACGAGATTGTTTGATTTACGAAATCAAATCTGACTGGAATTATTGAAGGCGGTGATTGAGAGGAACGCATATTAATGACAAATTTATGTGCATATTACGCTTTTTCGAAATATGACCCGATTTCTGCGAATAATATTCAAATTTTGCACCCGGAATGGATAAAAACTGACAGAGTGTGTCAAAATACAGATGACATGCGCTATTAAGTAACAAATTATGTGGAAATATTGCTTCTGGTAAACAAAGCCAGATTGTATGCAGAAAGTAGCTATCACTTTATGTATACATTGCTGGACACATCATTAACGGTCGCATAATGTAATTGCTATGGAATTTGAGTAAGTTGACCTTCAAAGTTCAAGTAAGGTGAATCAGTGCAAAACCAGCACGGGATTTCCCCGAAGACGAACGTAGGCGGAGGAACAACGCCCTGGAACATTTTTTTGTGTGAAAGGCTGGGGCGTGAAGCATGGAACGGAAGCCCCTCGCGAATTCTCTGCTTTCTTTCCATTAATTCCTTCTTTCTCTACCCCCGAAGCCTTCGTCCTTATTCCTACGTCTCATCTTCATCCATCTCAAATACCAGCATGGGAAGAAAGCGTCGTCTCCTTGTTACGTACGTAAAATTCCCTCCACAGACCCCTATCTCCATTCTTTCCCCACACCGCACGGCCTTTCACCACCGAAATTCTATGGAGAAGGAAAAGGAAAGGCACAAGTTTTGCCATGCCATGCTTCCAGCCCTCGCCCTGTCCCGGGTATTAGTTTGGTTTTTGAATGGGCACTTTCCCTTCACCCCACGCCCCACAACCTCACCCCAAATGAGAAATCCATATCCAAGTGCTCCCACGGAGTGGAATGGGATCCTCAGCAGGATGGGTGAGCAAATGCATTATGGGCCTGCCTTTTCCTCTGTTTATGAGATCCTGTTCCATTATGGTCCTTCCGAGGAAGGGGAACTCAATTCTGTTTTAGGAGGATGGCAATGGGAATGGATAGGGTCAGGGGTCACGCAAGGGCAGGCATACATACATCCAGCACGGAGAATGGATGGAGCCATTCACAATTCACGTACTACTTCGATTTGTGGTTCAACCGCCACCAAACCGAGGGTAGTCTCTCAATATATGAGCTACGATGTAGAAATGGTTCATTCAGGACTGGAAGTCATTTGGCTTCACAATTTTAATCAAATTATAAAATTTTAATTGAAAAGAAACACAAATTCTTCGTATTTTCAAATTCAAACGACGATATTTACAAAAACGTATCAAATTCTGGCTTGTTTTGTGTACTTTTATGCGTTTTAAATTCTTTTCCCCATGTCATCCATGCACACTGCACTGCACTGCAAGTCCTGTCTACAAATGGACACGACAGTGGTACGTGATCCTTTTTCCAAGCCGAACACATGGTTTGAAGCACTTAAGGGGTTCTGGGTCCGTAAAAAGAGCTCTGCGTGTTGGTGTCCGACCATAACTCAAGTTCACACCTTCAAATGTGCCCATTCAATAATACAATTAGTCTCCATATCCTCAACCCCTTCAGGAGAGGATAACAAATGCGTTGGCCCCACAATAATGAGACATTAAAGACAACACAAGGGAGTACGAACATATAAGGTAACCGCCTGGATCCGCCCTTGCCCTTAATGACTATAATAATGATTTCCCACAGAATCTTATTTGCATGCCTGGGATGTTCGCAAGTGCGTACGTGGCCTGCGGATCCAATCATGTGATAAAAACCACAAATTTAAATTTAAACAAGCGCCAAATTCAAAATCCCATTGTGCGACGTACATGTACATATGCAATGCATGTATGCGACGAAGTGACACGTACATACATATTTCTTGGGAATCAAATCAAATGTGAATGTAAATGCGGCTGCGACGTAACCCAAGAATTCCAGCATAAGACGATCGCCAAGAGAGGAAAAGAAAAAAAAATCATGGCAGAGTCTTAAAAAAAATTTGGCCTTACTTGGTCAGTATTCCTCTTGAAGAGAGGCCGGCCTGGCCTGGCCAGTTACATAATGTGAAGAGACACGCAAACCCTTCTTCGTCTCCGTACATTCCCATCATTTACTCAACCAAAGCTTTCAATCCTTCCAAAACATCTCAAGTCCCTCGATCAACAATAATACTCATTCCCTTCATGATCAATTTGGTTGTCCCCCTCTTGTTCCTTTCCTGCGAATGGCATTGGCCCAGCAGCACAACACGGAATAGATACATACATACATATTATTGTGTACTAAAATTCTACTGGTACGAAACCAACCCAAGGCGTCCGTCCTCATCAAGGGAAAATATCTCGTCGCATCTTCACGTCTTCGTACGTAATCCGTCGCCCCTTCATTAAAGAGCACTCGCGTGTAGAGTAAAAAAATTAGGATTTGCATGAGAAAATCCAAAGCAAAAGCAAACCAGTTACGTTACGTTACGTACATATGCCAAAGCCATAACAATGCAAATCCCCCTTTTGCGGAGTAGAAGAGCTGAGAAAAATTAAGCTGGCTTTTAAGGTCCTTCTCCACCCCTTGTCTATATTCATCATCGCCACTCCAAAAATTTGCAATGTAATGAATGCGAAGTGAAGAACGAACTCCAGGCGCCGCTGCCAAACGAAGGCATGGCCTGTCCATGGATGTACGTACTTTGCCGGTATGGCATGGCATGTATTTACATTTACATTTTGGAACTCACAATGATGAGGGCCTAGCCCTAGCCCAGCCTGGCACGTACTTTTTACATAGCATAGTATAGGATGGATCATAAGCCGTAGAAGATAGAAGAACGTTGTACTGTATTGTGGAGTGGAGTCGTAGTGTATTAGATTTTTGGCTCATTTTACATTTACATTTGCATGGTAAAAAACAATACAAGGCTTTGAAATGTGTACGTACGCGTAAGGCACGGTACAATAGATTTTCCTATTTTGAATATGTGGAGCTCGTCTTCTAAGCTGCCTGCTTTGGAATGAACCCATTGTTTCATATTTTTTTGAGCATTCAAAAGAAAACTCGTTTCTGCACAATCCCAAACACAATACAATGGAAGGGATTTCAGAGCAAAGATGCTTATCAGAATTAATTAGAAGGAAATCAGATCTCCGTCTTGTCAGTCAGTCCATCCACAGATCGCTCTCAAATTAATTTCAAACTTTGAAAAACACCATATATTCGTCAATTCGAAAAAAACCAAAAATCCTATCACTCGCCAATCCTCATGCCATGGCGTTATCCCGAGAGCAAAAATTCTTAAGACAGTCAGCCACCTCGAATTCTCCCAAGATGCTGTCTGATGTACTCGGAACCTGAACTTTTGGACTGGAGGGCGAAATGAGCGTCTTGAACTATAGCATCCATCCACAGTACGTAAAAGGGACTCGCCCTCTTTTCCCAACTCAATCCTCCATCTCTCCAGCTTGCCGTGCCGCCTTCACTTTCCGTTCATCAATCTTTCTTGGGTTTCCAAGTCAAGGAGGCAAAGTTTTTGGAGGAGTCGGTCCGTCCGTCGAGTCAGTCTGGGGCGGCCGAACCCATGCCAACCCACAAGCGGGAATTTTTATCCTTGAGATAGTGGAGGATGGACTCCAGTCTCCCGTGCACATTAAGCCTTAGCCAAGGAAAGGATAGGACCACGGCGTAACTTAACGTGGGAAGAGATCTGAGTCAGTCGTCAGTCCTTTGGCTGTACGTACGTACGTACATTTACGAAGATTGCTTGGGGTTACGCCTATCGCCCCTACTACCCTCATCCTTGACAGCAAAGGAGAAGGAGTCGCTTGGCTCGAGTGGGGAACTGGACAGGAATTTAAAACATTGTTGTTTCGAAGGTTTTTTTTAACCCTTTCGCAGCCAAAGGAGAGGGCAGGGATGGGATTATGGGAGGCATGGGTCCATGTCGATGCCGCGCCTTATGATGGAGAAGTATGACAAAAAAGTGAGGATTAGGAAGGGGATGGTCGAGAGAGAAGATGTTTTGCAGAGTTTGCATAAGTAAAGGGTTGGGCTGGCTCGGCTGGCGGCGGTTGTATGTAATAATAGGAAATGGGAAGGAAATTGCTAAA
>JAAXYW010003037.1:0-12928 GCA_036851895.1 Orthonychiurus folsomi | reverse complement strand
GAAAGTTTGTATTCAAGAATTTGAGAGATTTCGGCTTTGGGAAGTCGTCCATGGAGGAACAGGTCTTAACCGAAGTGTCTGATTTGGTGGATGTAGTCAGGTAAATGAATTTAAAATCAAATTAGTAATTAATCTTATAAGAGGTGGTGCTAAAATTTGGTATAATTTTACAGAAATCAGTTGAATAAGCCTCTCAATGTGATTCCTGGATTAAGAATTGCGGTATTAAATATACTTTGGAATATTGTATCTGCGGAACGATATTCACATAATGACCCAAAAATAACAGAGTTTATTTGGATAATTTCAAAGTATGAGAGAAACAGCAATTCAATAGTTTTAATTTGAAAATAAGTAATTTTTATATTATTATTTTGGCAATCTGAAGAAACTTTCATTTTTCCGCTGGTTTTACCTGCGCGGTGACTCTAGCATTTCCAAAGTTGACGGGATTTCAAAGCATCATAGATTCCACCAATCTAATTTTTGGATTCTTCCAAGAAGTTATTGACTCCCACAAGAAGGTTTTAGATGTTGACAACCCTCGCGACTTAATTGATGTTTATCTCCGAGAAATCCAGAACACCAAAGACGAAAATTCTAGTTTTTATTCCGATGAAGGAGGTAAGACCCTTAGCTCAAACCCAATAGGCTTTGATTAAATGTCACCGCAGCGATTTTGGTTACATCTTTCTAAACATTTTCACTTTCGCCTTCAAGCCTTTAATTTTAAGTTAGAGATATTAAAGTCAACATTTTGTGTTTCTTGTATACAAAATGTGTATCTTTATTGAGTCGAAATGTTATGTTGGTCCGATTTCAAAACATAAATTTGAATACAAGAAGTTTTAATTTAATAGGATGCACCAATTTACACCCACAAAGTTATAATTCAAAATTATTATTCAATTAACAGAAAAGCAGCTGAAGGTGGTTTTAAGAGATTTATTTGCGGCTGGAATGGAGGCAACATCTATCGCCTTGAGCTACATTATTCTTCACCTTGCTACCAATCCTGGAGTTCAATAAAAATTACAAATCGAAATTGACGACGTGATCGGAGCCAGGCTTCCAGCTGTGATAGATCGACCAAAGTAATTTTATTCAATCCAATAATGGGTTGGATTGTAGCGTTAGGCCCCCACGAAAATTTTCAGCCCTAACACCGAAAAGTCAGTCTTAGAATTGTTTGAAAAGGATTTTGGTGAGGTCAAATTACCCCCTTAGACGGTGATGACCTCTTGAGGTCACCGGGGGTCAAAACATCTTTTGAACTAGGAGGGGCTCTGCCCCTGCACCCCATTAGGGGGAGCTCCGCCTTCCCTCTCAAAATTAACACGGTAATTAGGCATACTGCAAGATAATATTTATTATTTACAAAATGCATAAGCGCTTTAAGAATTACGAAGCTGAGCTGTGATCTTGTGGGTTTGACATGTATTACCAAAACCAAATGCATGTATATAGTATATAGTTTAGTATTTTAAATTTCCACAGTTGATACTATAACCTGATCTACTTACTCAGCACACAAATTTTAAATTGCTACACATTTTTTATTTGTACTTACAAGTGTTTTAAAATGAATTGCACAATCTGACAGACTAGACGCACAGCTCTTTTCGTAATAATCAGACAATTTGGTTGGTCAATTCAATGAAACTCTCATGGCTTTCTCAGTTGGTATGAGAAAAATATCAAGTGTTACTGTTTTTGGACTAATGTAAGATTCATTCCCCTTGTACGCATGTAAGCGGGCTTTTCCAGCTACAGCTGAAACATTTGCTAGAAATTACTTATTTTTATTCGTGACCGTGCTTCCTCCGCAATTCAACTTTGGTACAGGTACAGATGTTTGGTGAAAAGTCCAGTTTTTAACCATATATTTATCTTTTAACATTTAATTCATTTTGTTTTTATTGAAACACATATTTTAACCTTAATTTATTTAGTTTTGTACTTCAGGGACGCATTTAGCACAAACAACAGATGAGAATAACCCAACAAATCTAAGAAGCAACAATTATACCTGAACCCGGGGCTCTTGAAAAGTCGAAGTCGTACAATTTATTTATCACAGAAAGAAATTCGTGACAATTATTCGTTGGACTTAATTTTCCATGCAAAATGATTCTAATAATTAGGCATGTTTTAATCACTCTTTAATAATAGTCTCAATCTATTAAAAAACTTGCTTACGTCTCTAAATTAAACATTTGTAGTTTTGCTAGAAATTTTTTACCCATAGATCTGGGTGTTTTTTGTGAAGTTCAATTGGTTGAGCATTTGAGCGGAATGAAAGATTTCAGAACCAGTGAACCAGAAAGCAAGTAAATGCGATTTTTCAATTCTAACAAAATCAAAAAATAGCAAGCTTGCCTGATGACAAATTTTGAATTGTTCTTGAAATGGAGATGCGTTATGGATTGATTATGCGTATTTTTTAATTTTTTAAAAATAATTGTGCTGCAACTTTTCAACTATTAATGGTGACAAAAACAATTTACAAAATTCCCACCCGTACCAGTGAGTGGAGTGGATTAAAAAAATTCTAGAACCGGACGACGGATGCGTGTGGCCACATGCACGTGTAGCGCAACTTTTTTTTTGGTATTTCCAATTGTAAACCACTTCGGAAACTTCGGATTCATGTTGTTGACTTCAAGGTGAGTAAACAATAAATATTTATTGTTTACCCACCTTGGTTGACTTCATGTTAATTATTTAGTTCTCCTGCTCTAAACTGCGGCATTTGTAATTCAAGTATATAAATTCACATTTCATTCGTGTTGCAACTATTTTCTTCTGGTTTTGTAATTTCTCAGGAAAACCCAAATCAGTATTTTGAGCTCGACCTTGACTTCCGAGCTTATCCACTTTTGCATGTGAAATCGTCTGGGCGGTCTGGGTCCTTGATAAACGTTGTTTCTAATCACCAAATTATAACTATGAGAAAGTTTGAAGAATCCATACGACAACTTTTTAGGAACAGACTAGAAACTTGTTTCCAGGATAGGAAGCAATAATGTTTTGTTTGTTTGTCTAGGTTGGGAATTAAGGTCACACTTTATAACCATGATGAGTTGCGCACTTGAAGAATACATACGACGACTTTTTAGGAACAGACTAGAAACTTGTTTCCAGGATAGGAAGCAATAATGTTTTGTTTGTTTGTCTAGGTTGGGAATTAAGGTCACACTTTATAACCATGATGAGTTGCGCACTTGCGTACATTGTACTGGTTACTGCGCGCTGTCAATTTATTCTCTTAAATACTGCAACCTATCATTCTCCTTCTACCACAAATAAAAATACTTCGTGGCAGTGATATTAACTCAGTGGGAGTTCTGTGTAGTTGAAGTAATGTGGATAACAATATGCTATAAACAGTTCACACCTTTGTTCAGAGATAACTCCAAGCCAACGTCACAGTAACATTTTGCATTTTGAAATCGTTCTTGTTCAAAATATTAAATGTGAAGTGCTTAATTTAGAATCCTGTCGAAATCGTATGCATTTGGTGTCTTAATTACTTTCGACAAACGCAATTAAATGATTACTGAAATGTTTATCTTATTAGCGCTCGTACTGAGCTTGCTCCACTACATTTACCAAGTTAGGCCACCAAACTTTCCACCAGGTAATTAAGGAAAATTTAACATCATGTTATGTCAGATTTCTTACATTAAAGCCAACCGTTTCCTAGGGCCGACTGGAATTCCGCTGCTAGGGTACATACCCTTCCTTTCTCTACCAATACACAAAAAGATTGCACAACTTTCGCAGGTACACAGCAAAATCTTCGGGATGATTCTTGGACACTACAAGTAAGAATATGAAATTCTTGAAAATCCAAGTTGAATCTTCCTTTAAAGTACATTATAACTAATTATTAGCTTATTAATAGCCGGCTCCCGAAAACTCTACCACTACTACACTTTATTAGCGAACATATTATTGTACTTTTGTGGACGTCAAGACATATTAATTGTAATTTTTCAATTAATTAATTAGGAACATTATTTCGGATCTATTAAAAAGTGACTCCGACTCCTCAGATTTTACCATTTGTTTTCCAATGCCATTTTACAAAAACGGTAATGTACAAAGTTTTGTCTTGCTCTTTTTTCAGAGTCGTTGTTGTGAGCGATGTCAAACTACTGAAGAAATTATTCAATAACGATCGATTACAGGGAAGACCTGGAGCCAAAGCACTGACAGCAGTATGTTTGGGGAAAATAAGAGGTATTTTTGATTTGAATTCTAGAAATAGCTTCTAATCAGTCAATTTCAATAGGTTTATTCAAGAGTTAGACTAGGTGGAAATGAAGGAGACTCGTTGAATGCCGATTGAATTCTGATTTATTGTACGAATGATCAGGGCTTATATAGTACAGAATGAATGAGTGCAAGAATGCACAATGCACAGTGAATGTGCTAACTAAGCAAGATATGTGCTGACTAACAACTATGACATTGGCATTGCAATATTTGAGTGAACGCAATACCTAACACAAGGCTTAAAGCCGTAAGAGTTAATTATGCAGGAGCGTAAAAGCTGTTATTTATTTTGAAGTATGTAGTCATTAATGTGCAATGGGGTATGACACTGCAGAATGTTCACCTAGTTAAGATGTTTTGTGTTTTAGAGTATGTAAGGACAACGGAAATAGCTTACATTGTATTTAGCACGTAGCATTGAACTAACTTGTATTTATTGATTGGATGAGTAAAAAATAATGTAAATGTAGTCCTCTCTTTGCGTTAAACCTGAGCTAATCGGTGTTTATTCTTAACAGTTTATGGGGAACAGCTTTTGGATTTTGTTTATTGTTATTGGCCAGCTAGAAAATATTTTTTTCAATAGTGTTAGTAAGCAAAAGCAAATAATGGTGTGCTTTTGTGTTTGCGGCTTTTAGTGTGTACTACTTAATATAATGCAAATCAACTATCTGGTTTATTCAAGGCGGCCGAGGCGGAAGGAAATGAATGGCTGGCATTGAATGAAAGTCAGCAAGTAAATGCGCTTTATCCGCGAATTAATGAGATGAACCATGTTTGACATTATTGTGTCCACTAAAAGCCCTTACAAATCTGAATACACTCAATTGCTTTTAGTTGTTCTTGTCAAATTTGTGTTTTCGCGTGTACAAACAAATGTATTTGGAGTGTAATAATTTTATTTCAGGCCTCGGATTAGCGTCCGGAAAAGCTTTCCAAGAACAACGTAGGTTTGTGTTAAGGAATGTGAGAGATTTTGGTTTCGGGAAGTCGTCGATGGAAGAACAGATTTCATTTGAAGTGCGAGATTTGATAAGTGAATTCAGGTAAAATCATACTACTAATATTCGTATTTCTTATTTTAATAGTTTGTATTAATTGCATAGAAATCAGCTGGATAAGCCTTTCAATGTGACCTCCAAAATAAGAATCGCTGTACTAAATACTTTGTGGCAAATAGTTTCTGCAGAGAGGTATTCACATGATGACCCGCACATTTCAGAATTCATTCGGATAATTTCAACGTACGCAAAAGAATGACATTCCAATGTTATTTAATTTGACAAAAAAAAAAACGTCATTAGAATGTGTATTTCCAGGCAAAGTGAAGAACCTTTCATTTTTCCGCTGGTTTTACCTGAATTGGCTCTAGCATTTCCAAAGTTGACAGGATTTCAAAGCATCATAGATTCATCAAATGTAATTTACGGATTCTTTCGGGAAATTATTGTTGCTCACAAGAAGATTTTAAATGTTAATGACCCCCGCGATTTAGTTGATGTTTACCTCAGGGAAATCCAGAACACCAAAGACGAAAATTCTAGTTTTTATTCCGATGAAGGAGGTGAGATCCTTTAGAAGCCAAATAAAGTAGCAAAATGATTAAAATGAAAAAATAATACATAATAGTATTGAAAAAATACTCTTTTGATTAGAAAAACAACTATTGGTATTACTAAGGGACTTATTCCTAGCTGGAATGGAGACAACATCTACTATCCTGACGTATATCATACTTCATCTCGTTACCAATCCAGGAGTACAAGAAAAATTACAAATCGAAATAGACACCATTATTGGAGCTCACAGGATTCCAACTTTGTTGGATCGACCAATGTAACTCTTGTAAAACTAATACTAATGCACATTATAGTCAAAATTACAATATTTAAACGCAGGATGCCTTATCTCGAAGCAGTCATTTGTGAAACATTCAGGATAGCAGTAATCATTCCATTTGGAATACCTCACACGGCCACTGAATCTTTTGAACTTGAAGGCTACACTATACCAAAGGATACAATTGTGGCAGTAAATTCATGGCAGCTACAACATGACAAAGAATACTGGGGGGATCCTGAGACTTACCGTCCAGAGAGATTTTTAAACGAGGATGGTCAGTTTAGAAACGACGAAGCTCTCATGCCGTTTTCAGTTGGTATGATGCAAACATTATATACACGTCCACCGTATTACTACTAATTGCGCAATAATTGTAATGCATTTTTTGTTCCTTTTATATTACAGGAAAAAGGGCTTGCCCAGCCGAAACATTGTCAAGAAGTGAATTATTTTTATTTGTGACTGGACTTATGCAGCAATTCCATTTTGGTATTGATGGGAATAATCCACCAAATTTGGCAAGCAACGAAACTGGGATGCTTATAAAACCTGAGCCCTTCAACGTAATTATCACAGAAAGAAATCTATGAACACTGCGGGCTGGTTTTCACGAATTCCGGAGTTTCGTTTTGATGCGCCAAACGTGGCTAATTTACAATAATAATCGTGCCCTTGAACCTTGCGGCTAAAGGTCCCCACAGCACATGATTAATATTAAATTTAAGCAATGCTCCCATAAATTCATTGTACTATTCATCACCTTGAAAAGAAATATCTCAAATAGTGCAAATAACTTAATTCCAGCAGAAGAACAATTGCCTATTGTTACCATACTATAATGCCTTATTGTCCGTCAACCTTTGAGAGTTGCCGTTGTGGACGTCATATTTAGATTCTAAAAGAATAAAGTCACAAATATTTAAGTGAATTCGGCAAGTCAACCCTTGAGTAGTTAAAAATTATTTAAAATTTTAAAAACCCAATCTGCTATATTTTTGCATGGGCTAAATTTGATATTGTGCTGCGACAATTAATCCCCAGAGATCTATCCAATTTGCAAAAGAAAAGAAGAAAAAATGTGAGTAGATTAAAAAAAGTTTTGAGGCTAGAGTATGTTGTGCGCCGTGCACATTAGTGCCTGTGTTTGTAAAGTTTATATTTAATTCAATACAGTCCCTGCATATTAAATTGCCAGTGCTTTGCTGTGCAAACCACTACTGCACTGATACCTTCGTCGCATTAGAATATTGGAAACTCAAATAATAGATGCATGTAGTATTTGGGATCGAATGCTCTTTTACTGTCCCATCAAAAGAATTAGGTAATCCAGGTAAAGCATGACTGACGACTGAGTCTCTCGTCTTATAGATAGTGTGGTTTTTCCATAAAATCCCTAATTCACTGGCAGGTGCAAGTGCAAGCGTGTTTTTCTTTGATAATTTGGCCGTCAATCAACACTTCCAACTATATATCACCAATTAGCTATGATCAAATAAAGCGAAGAATTTAAGGAATAGTTCAGAAACTTGTTTCCAAGACAGATACGTGTACCCTCTGCCTCACCATGAGTTGCATAATCAGACGATCAATTTTAGTGCCTCTTAAAATCCAGGCACACTCCATCCTCCCACGTCCTACTTAAAATAAATATAACACGTACCAAAAATACTAATTCATTGGGATTTGTGCATTACAAAAATTGTAGTTTAGAGTAATGTGAATACAATATGCAATTTGATTAGAATGCACAAAAGTTATTTAGTGCTTTGTGCTCTGCTGTGTTTATTAATTAGCTTGTAAATCTGTGTCGTACGTCATTAAATTTCTAAAATGGGTGACATTCGAAGTAGTCTTGAATTTGACAGCGGAGGAGGTGAAACCATGCCGTTAATTCCTTCCAAGAAAGATGCAGACATGGCTAAAACTGAGGGGCAACGGCTAGTGCGAAACGTATTCGTAATTGCAATTTCGTTCATGGTGTTTTTCACTGCGAGTTCAAGCATTGGTCAACTTCAGAGTTCAATTAATCCAGATGTAAGTCTTTTTCATAATTAGGCTTGGCTTAAATAGGTTTAAAAATAATTATTATTGTTTTTGATTTTTTAAAGGCTGGTCTTGGTGTGTACTCCCGGGCGGCTGGATACGGGGCGATGCNATGTAAGTCTTTTTCATAATTAGGCTTGGCTTAAATAGGTTTAAAAATAATTATTATTGTTTTTGATTTTTTAAAGGCTGGTCTTGGTGTGTACTCCCGGGCGGCTGGATACGGGGCGATGCTATTTTCATCTTTATTTTTACCGACTTTTTTCATGAAGAAATATTCCGTGAAAATGACTTTAATATTTTCTATGCTTGGAATCACAATGTACATAGGTGCACAATTTTACCCCAAATTCTCAACGTTGATTCCGACTGGAATTGTAATGGGGCTAAGTGCTGCACCATTATGGTCCGCTAAAAGCACATACATTACAATGGTAAGTTTCTATTTTTAAATATTCATCTTCAATATTTCTGTAATGAATACTTAATGTGTAGAATTTCTTAATGGGAAGGTTGCTCAAAAATATGCGGACTTGGAGTAACGGGAAAGCCGAACTGATCATGGGTCGATTCTTCGGAATTTTCTCGCTTTTATTTCAAACATCCAAAATATGGGGTAATATTTTGTCAGCCGTTATACTTTCTATTGGGGAAAGCAGATATTTTGAAGAATCTGCATTCGACTTCAAAAATACATCATTTTGCGGTGTTCAGTTTTGTCCTGCAAATGCTGAGGAATCAAATGTCCTACTTCAACCTCCAAGAGAAAACTTGATTATATTACTCACAATTTATACTGTATTGGCCTTTGTGGGGGTGGCAGTACTCGCAGTATTCCTAGATCCGCTCCAAAGGTATGCCATTTATTGATGTTATTTGAATTTGAAAATATTTACAAGATTATTTAAACAAATTTAGAACTGATGAATCACTCAAAGAATCTAGTCTGAGTTCTAGTCGCTCTGTAAATCCGTTAACCGCTACATTTTATCAAATGGTAAAGCCGTTCCAATTACTAATTATGCCTTTGACCTTATGGTCCGGCCTGGAGCAAGGGTATTTTGTTGCGGACTTTACTCAGGTTAGTTGTGATGTAGATACATAGTTTACTGCTGGATTGTTTTCAAATTGCTTAATTTTCAAAATCAGGCTTACGTTACGTGTTCCTGGGGCGTGGAGAAACTGGGATACGTAATAATTTGCTATGCAGTTTGTAACGCCTTATCCAGTATTTGTCTGGATCCCATTGTAAGACGAATAGGAAGACTTCCTGTTTTCATTACTGCTGCAATTTTGAATTTTTCTATGATTTGTACGATGTTCAAATGGCATCCAGATTCTAGTCAACCCACAATGTTCTTTGCAGTGGCAGGAGTATGGGGGATTGCAGATTCAATTTGGCACACCCAACTAAAAGGTAGGTAGGACATCAAAACTGAATATACGGTTTAATAGTTGTGCCCAAAAGTGCAAAAATCCTTGAATTTAGCAAATTTGTTTAATTTTTAGGTTTCTACGGCTCCTTATTTCAAGGAAATGAAGAAGCAGCCTTCAGCAACTACACACTTTGGGAAAGTTTAGGGTTTGTAATTGCATTTGTTAACGGGGATCTACTTTGCGTTAATCTTAAACTGTTTTCCTTAATCGGGGTTTTGTCATTTGGGATGATCGGCTATGTTACAATTGAAATATCTGCTTATCTCAAGAAGGCAATGGATGTAATATAAACTTAATTACTGCTTGCAAAGTTTTTGTGCCTTAAAGTTAATAGTTACAAATATAACGTTGTTGTATGTGATTGTGATACGTGTATTTCTAATTGATTTGTAATTTTTGTTTGCTCAAAACGTGCTTTTTGTATTATTGCACAAGAACACTGGACAGTATTGCATGATCTTGACAACTTGTCAGGTTGTGTCAACCATTTACAAAAACAAGTAGATTACATCTTATCAAAGTGACAACTAGTGTCTGGATTTTGATTTGTCACCTCACTCATCAAAGAACAATTACAATTATTTTTGTCAACCACTTCAACTCTTAGCTTTTGCTTGGCCAGTGCGTGCGCCACATTTATTTTACAGCAAAGCAATTACAAGAGTTTTTTTTACAAAATATGAATTTAATATCATTAATTTTGGTTGCCTTTATGGCCGCGGCGACACACTGCGTAAACATGCCTTGTGTGTCCAAAGATTTTGGAAAATCGAGCACAGTGTGTGTTTGTAATTCAACTTATTGTGACACAAATGAAGAACTGAGTGACATTGCCGCTGACAAATTTGTCCAAATAGTTACATCAAAGGCTGGGAAAAGATTTGAAACGACAATTCATAATATTGGCGGGCAGGATGACGGCCGTCGAACTGAGCTATTCATTGAACGGCGGCTTCAATATCAGAAAATGATCGGATTTGGTGGGGCATTCACGGATGCAACGGGAATAAACATGCTAAAGCTATCAAAGGCATTACAAGACAACATCATCAGGTTTGTAGTAATTAAACACACCCAAAACACTTTTTTCAATGTTACCAATAAGTTTTGCATTCCGCACATAGCGCATATTTTGGAAAAGACGGTTTGGAGTACAGCATTGCTCGAGTTCCAATTGGTGGAGCTGATTTTAGTGATCGACCGTATTCACTTTGTGACTTGTCAGACCCGACAGGAACTGATCCTAATTTGGAGAATTTTGCACTTCAAAATGACGACCGGGTTTACAAGGTACAGTAGATTAGATTAAAATTACAATTCTCATGTTAGTTTCTTAAGCAATGGTAAATACTCGTTTTCGCAGATTCCATTCATAAAAGAAGCTCAAAAACTTCAGCCGGACTTGAAACTCTTCGCAAGTCCTTGGTCTCCACCAATGTGGATGAAAAGCAATTACGGGGCCGTAACAAACTTTACTGGTTTTAGTAGACTCAAGCCGGAATTCTACAAATCGTATGCAAACTATTTCATTCGATTCCTTGAGGAATACAAGAAAAATGATGTCGAGTTCTGGGCCATTACACCGCAAAATGAACCAACCCATGGACTGTAATGCATTTATATTTGACACATAACAACTATGGATTTTTGACCGAATTGTGTACAGGCTTATAACAGGGGAATGGAACAGCATGGGATGGACGCCAATGCAACAGAAAACATTTGTTATGCAAGATTTGGGCCCTACGATCCGCGGCTCGGAATTCAATAAAACAAAAATTATTATGATGGACGATCAACGTTTCTCCGTTGTTGAATGGGCGCAAACGGTAATATTTTAGAAAATGATTTGTATACTACAAGAAAATCTAACGATCCAAATTTCTACCCACAGATTTTAGGAGATCCACAATCCGCCCAATACGTTGATGGCATTGGCCTTCATTGGTATGCAAATACATATGTGCCGCCATTTCCGTTGAATGTGGCTCACAAGTAAGCTGAAATATTAATAACATTTATTAATTTTAGAAAATTAATTATTTGTTACTTAAATAGAATTTTAATATTACATATATAATATATTAATTAAATTGATCCTTTGATCCAGTGAGTTTCCGGACTATTTCATGCTGAATACAGAGGCTTGCACAGGATTCCTTCATTTTTTACCCGGAATCGATCCGGTCGTAATGGGTTCCTGGGAAAGGGCGGAGCTTTATGCTCACAATATAATTGAGGATTTAAATCATTGGCTAACTGGATGGGTTGAATGGAATTTGATTTTGGATATGACCGGTGGTCCAAATTGGGCCGGGAATCAAGTGGATGCGCCTATCATTGTTAATACGTAAGTCTGAGGGCTGGTATTATTACTTTGTTGAAATTATTTTGATATTAAATTTCAATTTTGCCTGGGGTCGTAGCACTGCAGGTGAAGCATACAAACAACCAATGTACTATGCAATGGGCCATTTCTCAAAATATGTTACGGAGAATTCCATTCGCATTTCCCATTCTGGAAAAGAGCTGAAATCCCTCGAAGTGCTGTCAGTTCTTCGCCCGGATAATAAAATCGTTTTAGTTGTGTACAACAGGTAATAATACAATTCGTAATTGTTTTCTTTGAATAAGCTGTAATTAATGCTAATTCATATTTTATTCTTATTTTGCAGTGGAAGTACTCACATCCGACTCAAAATTCGGGATTCCTTGAAGGCTGGAAACATGTTTGTTGATATTTTGCCGAACTCCATCAATACTATTGCTTATGCTGTCGAGGATGAAGGGGCGGAGTCCACAACTACGGCAAAGTCCACAAAGGACGCATTTTCTGCAACATTGACACTATTATGCCTTCTTTTTGTCGGGCTGATGATAAAGACGTAATGTAAAAACTGTTCTGCTTGGCCTCCTTGTGATTTATGATATTAAAGAAAGCCCATTATTATGCAAATTTGTACTAGGCGCTTTTAATTGATTGCTCGGAATTAAGAATTCAACTGCCGCACGCAAAATGAATTTTGATTTTAGCAACATTGGTCAAAGTGTTACAAGTTTACAAGTAGTAAGTCCAAATTCTCTGTTTTTTCTTAGCAGTAACATTCATAACTTCTTTTGATTACTTAACTTTAAAATTTTTACGCTGTGTCGCCATTTTTTTAACACCTAACACGTACGTGCCATATCCGGCATCAATAAAGTTTAGAAGATGTGTTTAAGTTTCAAGCAAATGGCTCATCCACCATTTGAAAATATTTTCTTCGTTTGATTTAGGATTTGAGTTATGTGTTTAAGTCGAAGCCAAAATTTGAGAACCTGTCGT
>JAAXYW010003036.1:0-12931 GCA_036851895.1 Orthonychiurus folsomi | reverse complement strand
AAAGCAGTATAAATAAGTATTGCCAATTTTAACCGTAATGATGGCTCAAATTCTAGCTGTAATGAGTTGAATACCTTACTGTTTACAGGTGGGATTTTTTCTTGGTGTCTCCAATTGCCCGCCAAGGAACTGTGAGTCCAACCAGTTACAACATCTTGTACGAGAGGAATGGCCTCGACGCGGACAAAATCCAGCGTCTTACGTACAAGTTGTGTCACGGGTATTTCAACTGGTCCGGAACTGTTGCTGTCCCCGCCCCGTGCCAGTACGCGCATAAACTGGCCTTTTTGACTGGAACTGCGACGAAAGATTTAAACAACACGGGGTTGAGCCACCTTCTCTATTTCCTTTGAATTCAACTCTGAGAGCTGTGTTCTCATTTGATTCATGTTTAGTATTGACCTTTCGAACCTCTTTTGTTAACTATTTTTTAATTTTTAACTCCATTGAATAACATATAGTCTTGGTCTTACGATTAGTTAGTCGCATTACAGCGTACAGAGTGTTTCCTAATATAAAGTACTACTTTATATTACATATATAAAATTAATAAATCCGGCGGGGCTTGGATTTTTGGTGTTCGTAGTCACATTTTTTTAATTTTTGTGTCAGTTTTAGAATAGAGAACGCTCATATTTCAATTTATAGGCCACCCTGGTATTGATTCATAATCAAATGACTCAATTAGCATTGATGTACTTTAGGGAGTTTAGATGCGAGCGGTAGGGATTAGATAAGAACTATATGTTTGGGACCTGGCCATAATTTTGACATTTGGAAATTAAATGTCACCAAAATTAATTTACGATGAAAACGTCATGCAATATAATACACATTTGCGATTTAGTGACTGATAAATCCCGATGATCATTCGTTCAATTATAAAGAACGGGAAGGATTTTGGCATACACTTCAGTTTTTGGCTGCCAAAAGGCCAAGGTACAGCGAATCGGGTTCACAGTTCTCCCGGTTTTTGGAAATATTTGCATTTGCATTAGAAATGTTTGCGATAGGCGGGACAACATTGTTGTTTAAATCTCCAGCTGTATTCGCAATATATTTTGCATCCAGATTTGTCTGGATAAGTGTAGGCTCCATATGCCCACAACTGAGGATTCAGGTGCTTTTGATTGTTTATGCAGACTAATTAACTATGCTATTAATTAATTAGTTAACATATTTACATATTGTGGAATATGTGCTTGGTTGCAAGTTACAGAAGTCGGACCCACGGGAGTGTTGACTTTCTTGTGTTTTGTCATTTTCAATAGTGCGTACATTAATGACATCCATCATTGGGCCAATTCCAGTGTTTTCATTAAATGCTCCGAGGACACACCAGGTCAACCAACCTATTGCGGTCATGTTCCTTGCCTGCCGCGGGCCTCTTCTTCAATTTCCACACATGTGACTGCGATTGTCAATTTTCCACGGTATGATCCGGAAAATACACACATCTAGCAGGCACGAATTTGATCAAAAATTTACTTCACATTTGTTTGTACACTTTCTTAAATTAAAATCGCATCCCAATTTTTACTACACTACACTTAACTTTATGAATTGTTTGCAGAACCTTCAAATGTGCTTCTCCATTTGTTCAAACTGCAAACGGGGCTTTTGTTCCAGATGAGGATGACCGTTGTGTAAATGGACAGGATGGGAGACGTCGAAGATGATTAGATTGTCACATTTGCAAATACCACATCATCGTGATCGTGTCATCAATTTCGCATGCTACATTATTTATATGCGGTATTAACATCGTTTGCTGCCATCTGCCTTGAAATTAACCGAAACGGAAGTGTATAATTAAAATATAATTTTGTACTCGTTTTATTCGATGTCAATAATTTAATGGTGCATCATCGGCAATTCAATTGATCATTTAAAAAATGCAGTATTTGAATAGCAGGCCAAGTTTAGCACTTCAAGGCCCATGCAATTAACAAGTGCAAACGGTGCGACACTCCACAAAATTGACTACATCGCAAAAGATGAGTATGTATCCCTCCTGGATTTGCTGTACAGATAAAAATTAAAGCTTGGAATGAGAATTCAACTAAAGAAGTCCGTCCGATGGGTGCCAGTGCCGAATGAAGTGACCAAACTCGTAATCGCGACACCTACGTTGAGGTTTGCAAAGTCAGATTTGACAACACAAGAGACCTAATTGAGAAAAAATATGTTTTTCATAAATGGGTTTCCGTCCAAACAAGATCATAAGCAAGTGTAAGCTTTGAGTGACGAATAACCTAGGGAGAGGTAAATGGATTGCAAGCCCAATTGTCAATTAGCCAACCGCGCTTCATCAAAATTCAGGATTTGTCAAAGCCTTAACTGGCGGCTGGTTGTAATTGAAATTAAAATTTTGATGAATTAAAGTTCACTAAAATGTCAATTTTTAATGTCTGGTTAGTCTAATAATTTATTTTTCAATTCAGTTTAGAGTTCATTTAGAAATCCCGATGATGGGGAATTATCAAGGATTGTGTATTTTATGGAAAACTAGGTGCACGTAGTAAAGTAAAAAGCAAAAGCTTTTATTAAGGCAATACAATAAAAACCACATCGTTTATAAATGGCTCATCATCAACTCAAACCAAGAGAAGGTAATAACCATTAACCTCCCAATTACATTACGTTACAAGGGCAACTTCAGCAAGACAACCTCTGCCGAATCATATTGCTACTGCTGTTCAAATAAAACACGAAATCTTGTCATCGTCATTACAAAACCATACAACCTCAATGACGTTAAAAATATACACAATCTGAGTAAAAAATTGAGGAAGCCCCTACAAGTTCTGCTAGGTAGCAACTGATTAAAGCAAAAGTACATTAATTTATAGCACAATTTGTCATAAATACTAAAACTCGAGAAAAGGCCACGACCGTCCAGATTGAGTGAATTTCTCATTAAATACAAGAGCAGAGCATTTGTGGATAAAAATGGTATACTATCCGAAAATCCACAAACTAAAGTGTTCCACAAGCCAAGAGTGTCTTCATCACAATTTTGTAAGTTTCTCAGAAGAACGTGCGTTAAGATTTGTGGTTGGGCTGAAAAGTTTTTTTGAAGGCAAATATTGAATTCATCTTCAATACCAATTAAATGTCCAATTAATGCCCACAAATGCACAAATCCAGTTGTTCCATCCCCAACATTGTGCATCCCAAATGCCTTTTGTTGCATAGACGCAAGTCCCATAAAACAGAATTGAGTGACCGCCATGTCCAACTGACTAATTCTTGGAATGGGACGTTGAGTTTCTGAATTGATTGGAGGAATTGTAATCGGAATGTCCACTTCATTGAAATCCTTACGAAGAATTTTCAAAAAACTTGACGAGTCACGGTTCACACTTTCTGGGCTGTTGTTATCCGTTTGTGCACCACGGCTGGGCCTTGGGTGAAATCCAATTCTGGAATGCAGCTTACGAATCCGAATAATGTCTTCCACGGCCACATCACTTTCATTTAGAAGATCACATTCGTACCAGGATTTTATATGGAGTAAAGTGGAAAGGTAGCGCTTCAGCGCCTTGTAACTTGTATCGGATTTGCCGGTACGAACTAAAATTGCACGAACGGGTTGATAGCTGAGCAGGAGGAGTAGTGAAATAAAATGGGTGAAGTAAATTGCAAAGAAATTGGTTTGCACAAATTCTTGTCCTTGTCGGATGAGATCAGGCTGAACCCATTCGGGCAGTGGGTAAGGAGTCGAAGTGTTTGCCGCACCATTTTGATATTTTGCTTCAAATAAATATTTTTTGCAGAAATCTCTTTGTGTGGTTTTCATTGTTCCGAGCGAAATAAAGTTTTGAACTTTTATTCAGTATTTTTGGTTTTCCTTTACCATTACTTTTTCAAGCTAAGTATTTAGTTTTATTTAGCATTACCAGAATATGGTGTTACTTTACCGGCTTCAAAAATGAAACTGAAAGGTAAATTTTCCAGAAGGTGAATTGGGATACAGCATTTCTTTACATTCCTAAAGACAGCGGCGAAGGTGTGCAGTCCAGAATTGGCGTCCATTTTTTGCTGGGCATGTTATTATTGGAGTTTGTCCTCCAAAACTCTATAGAATTTTACCTGTCACGCTCCATTCTGAAATTGATAAGTGCTGGGAATTCCTTTCAATAAAGGCTGATGCAAGGTGTATGTTCGTGAAACATAACTTAAGACGCGTAAAACGCAAATGCAAGATTAGTGAACAATGGGAGACAATCTTCGACTACTGTAATTGCAAACACAAATAATTCGTGCGCTGGATTATGAAGAATGACCTAACAAGTATTAGTAATGACACAGCATTATGTCTTGCATTGCAATTGCAGACATGTGGCATTCCGCTCATGAATTGCTAGAAGATACTGACGAGATGAAGACCCATGCTTTAGAATGACGTATTGTGCATGATGTTTACCATCAACAAGAAATTTTAATCGACAGTTAAACATATGCCGTGATTTAGGAAAAAAGCTACCCAGTTATTTTCCTTGTCTGTGTTGCACATTGGGTGCAATGCAAGTAAGTTAAAGTAAAAAAAAAGTTAAAACCAAGCGTTTTTTTTACCATTTTCGGGCTCTGCATGCCAAAAATTATTTAATTTTCTTGCAAGCGCAGTTGTAAACCATTTCTTTCCTGTTTGAACAACACCAATTCCAATTTCCAGCTAATTCCAATTGCCAATCTCAATTCCATATGAATAGGATTTAAGTGCCCCATCCCATATATCACATATGCATTATACAAATGCAAATACACTTCAAAAATATCAAATACAATCGCCTCCCTTCCGAAGCTAATTGACCACAGCTGCCAACCTTATGCAATCTTCAGACCACAAATACAAAATTTAAAGTCCATCGTTATGCTAAATAATGAAATTCTGTCAAATTATTTAAGCATCTCAGACTCTTAACAATTGCAACAAAAAGACGTTTTTATTAGCTTCAGAAGAGTGAGAATGTTTATTTTGGATTAAGATAGTTGTTCAATCTTTTTTTGATTGCCTCAGAATTCTCTTTAAAATATGATTTAAAATTTTCATATGATCCAGATTTCTCAAGAATTGGTTTGTCGTTAACTACAAAATGGTACGCTGCAAGTAAATTGAGGGCCCCGTTGCGCTCCACACCTTCTTTATCACAATCGGGACAGCTCTTTTTCAAACGATACAAATCCTGAAGACTTTTTACTAGACATGACTTCAGGGATAGAGCAATAGATCGAACATTTGTAATTAAATGTTGTTCGGCTAAAACCTTTGAATCATCTGCACCATCCAGAGCCATTTTGATCACAATTGCAACGCGGCTTGGAATCGGAGCTCCGTCAGGTCCAATTGGTTTATTCTCAAATCCTTTTACAGCTTTTGAAAATGCTGATATTTCAAAGGCCAGCGTGAGTTGGTTTGTCTCTTTTCCGGTCAATTTTGGTGTTTTTCTGAAAATAATTCTTATTAATTTTGTGTTAAGTCTCAGAATCGGCGCGGCAATTTGGATAAACAGCACTTACAATAATTTGCAATTGGGTGAGACTTTAAATGTTTTGTCACTTTCAAATGACAAATGCCCCGTTTTACTCAGTGCTAGCAGTTCATCCTTAAAATTTTTGTTACAGTCCATTCGGAGTAAAGTCAAGTAAAATTCAATTGCGCTTTCAGCATTTGCTAGGCCAGAAAGTTTGGTCAAATCAACCGGCTTGTAAGGACAATGTCCAAATCCGATAAACGGAATGGATTGCTGGGCTGGAAACTTCTTGGATAAATCGGCGTCGGCGATGTCTTGTGTCGCCCATCCGAGGTGACTGTACAAATCCACTTGTGTCTTGAAATCCGGCGAACCTTTCGTCACTTGATTTTGAAAAAAACGAGCCAGACAACACATTGATATATCAAAAATGAAATACTTAACATACCAGTATTAAGATTAAAACATGAAATTAGTATATGTAACAAAATGAAGTTTGGTCTAATACTGTACCTGCTGATTCCCGCGTCACCCTTTTTAAATCGCTGTTGTCATCATTGACGGCACCGGCCTCACCAATACTACGTCTTCGTCGCCCAAGTTTGATATTAATTGCCAATGTAGCTTTAAAAAGAAATGGTCAAAAAGTAAGACCAAAAATGTCCAAGTCTTTCAAGTGTGATTTTCTCAAGTTTTATTCACAGTGAAAAATTATACTGGGAAGCAGGGTAGGACAATCAGCTTCTGTATTAATGAGTGCTTAGGTATACAAATTTGGAAAATGTTGCTTCACATGCGTTACAAGTGTACTCTGGCTATGTTTCAAGGTCGTCGAAATATAAAAGCCCTGCTAAATTTCTCAACGGATTTTACGATATTCATGTGATTTTGAAATCCAAATTCTTTCTCTTTTCCAGATAGCTTGCATAGTAAATAAAAAAGGACGAATTACCATTACCTTCCTCGTCTCCTCCGTAGTCCCCGCCATAGTCACCATCACTTTGGAGGTAAAAGTTAATGTAAAAACACCTCAAAGAACTACAGCGATTAGCGATTGCGAATTGCGTCAACCACCGATTTTGAAGTGTAATACCATTTTAAAGATTAAGTGCGCCATATTAACATTACGATCACTCACGCAAAAAAAATTACAAACACACCGAACTATTGTTATATTTCTCAGGCATTACACTTCCAAATCGGCCACAAACCGGAACTCCTCTAACCCACAAAAATTTTAATTGTAAAATCCGTACCTGTATCTTCCAGCAACCGTACTTTTTGCTAAGAAAAAAGAATTTAATTTACATTTATACAAAAATTATGATTTCTAATTGGGAAGCTTACATCTGCTTTGAACGTGTGCATCCAGGATTTCCAAGTTGAGCCTCTTCCTTGGATTTCCAATTCCTCCATTATTTTCAATCCCATCCAATAAAGAAATGAGTGTATGATAGCCAACAGTCCCAACATCATGAGATTTGTTTGTGTTCATATCAGCAACCCTCAGTTTTCCGATGTACTCTAAACTTTCAGCTAGAGCATCCAATTTTGGCTTGTCTCTCTGCCCATTATTCATATTGTATATTTTATCGATGAGCATGCTTATTATTCCACCAACTAATTTTTCTTGCAGGTCAGTTAGTTCCATATCAAAATAAAAATTATTTTGATCCTTCACATTTGTGTTTAGATTAACTTCAGTGTCAATATGAGCAGATTCATTAACCACGGCTGATTTTATAGGCGCTGGAGCTGTGGGTGGATCCCCGCTCTTGCACGGGGCAAATAGACTTCCGTAACAAAATGGATGACCCATGTAAATAGCTCGATTTTTCTTGTGATCACGTGGGCAAAATGAGTCAAATTCAATGATTTTATCTTTTCCACCAATTGAGATTTTGTTTCCCTTGTCCGTCGGTAATGGATCTCTGAATAAGTGTATTACATTAATTGAGGACTTCAGGCAAATTAATTTAATATTTTAACAATGCACTCACCGAACATACGCGTACATTGAATTGTATGTATTTGCTCCACTGGGTTCCTTAGCTTCACGTTTTTGGAGTACAATAAAAGTATCCTTACTTTTGTAATTGTACAGTCCATCATCCTTGACATCCAGAACAATCACTTGTTTCCCGTCATCATTATCCCCTGCAGCACATCTCTGAACTACAGGGTGCCCAGTTCGGCTGGAGTAATAAATCGTTGGCTTTCCCTCCTTCCCGATTTTTTGAATCAGGAAACTGACACCATCGAAATTATTATCGTGGAGTCCAGCTCCCTTGGATTCAATTGATTTGATTGCTTCTGGATCACTCCCTGCTTTGATTGGCGAAGTTAAATGTAAGAGAAATACTATAGAAATTAAAAGAATAGTGTGGAACTCCATGATTCTATCGAATATTCTGGAAGTTTTACACCTCTGATTTCTTACAGTGATAAAAGTATCATGTGGAACTGGGCTGTAAGTTTAGTGGCTGGCTACTACTTGAATCATATTTAACCAATTTACTTCCTGTTTATAGAAAATGTGCGGGGCGGTAGTGTCCCGTGTCCCATGCATGCCTACAGCTCAAACAGTTTTTGTTTTGACTAAATGTAATGGAACTAATGGAAGTGTAACGAGGGTCAATGATCCCCTTTATGGGACGACATAAGTCCACTGTTCTAGTAAATAGTTAATTATTATGTTTTGTAATATGACACAATTTACCCTTACACAGAAAAATAAGAAAGAAATTGGTTAGCCCTTGTTGTATTTTTATATTTGTTTCTCGTTCCTTTCTTGTGTCCCCATTTGGTGAGATCTGTGTTTTCCTCCATTTCCTTTTTCCTTCCCGGAATGCCTTCATTTCTGTGTACCCTAAGAAACACATCATGATCACGTTTAATATTAGGAAAAATTGGTTACTTAGTTTCATACTCGGCAATCACGGACATCGTCATGTGTAAAAATCTAAGCAATTGTCGTTGTAGTAATAGCCTCCGTTTTGGACTGGAACACAAAGATTTGATATCCACACGACTTTATTTTATCCTTTAGCTTTTCGTCCGGGTGAAAGAAATTGGTATAGAACAATTTCCTCCTACTTTTTGCAATAGGCACAGAGAAAGGTTGGAGTAGGAAAAACACGTCTTCCGCAGATGAAAGTAAATGGGGGCGGCCCAGTGTTCTTGATCTCTTGAAAAATGCATAGCACTCTCCTTCGTTCCACCTCATTTCTTTTGAGGACAGTCTTCGTCCTTATAGCCGTCCCCACCGACCAAATGTCAACTTGAATAAACTCTAGCATTATTTTTAATGTTGAAGCCCGCCTCCTCCACTGAACCACTCGTGGTACTTCACTGGGGAAATCAAGAAATTAACCTTATGTTTTTTTGCAACCTGCAAATTCCTGGAAGACTCTTTTCCTCGCCCTAGCGCTTGAGAAAAATGAATTGGTCCTTTGTTCCTAATTAACTTCGGGCTAGCTAATTAATATCATTATTTTTAATTCCCTTCAAATCCCAGCCGGTCATTATTTTGCATCAAAGTTTTTGGAATGAAATGATGTGGAGACGAAGCCGAGGGCCGGGCCGAGGCTTTTTTTGGCCAGGGAAATAATTTTGATGAGAGCGTAGGGAATCCAAATAAAAATAGAGGAACCATTTGTCTTTCCCGTAAAAAAAAAAGAATACGTCCTTGTCGGCTTAGATTGTGTAATTTATTACTTGGATGGGAAATTAGTTGTGGAATTAAGATGAACGTTTTGTGTGAGACAACTGACAAAACCCACTTGTGACGTGGTCGGAAGCTAAGTGTAATAAATTGCTGTGCGAAATCCGATAGGTGTGTGAATTATTAATGTAGTACTTCGACCAACGCACTTTGTGTCGCATCTCACATGAAATTGGAGAGGTTTAGAAAAAAACTCAGGAAATCCTGGATATCGCATGGCACGGTACAGCTCAGATATGTCGAACCAGGAATAAATATCCATGGCCGGCGCCGGCTGGGAGTAAGTAACGCTTGACAATGAATGGCACGGACTGGATGACACAAACTAAGAAGATACGGTTTCTTCAGGTTAATCTTAAATACTTCGTTTGAATGAAAAACTCATCCTCGGCAATTTGTTGGTCCCAAGGGAGTGAAGGAGATTTGGATGAAGGAAAAGGGTGTGAAAATATTTGTATTCTGTACAAGAAATAACATTTAGATTGTAAGAGTAAAGGATGGCCGGGCCGGGCATTTAACTGGGTTTCCTTCAAGTGACAAACTGGGAATTGAAGGGCTGGAATGGAAATTGGTGTGAGAGTTTCTCAAGAACCCTTAAGAGAACAAAATTCAATTTTATCAAATGCAATCATTGTCGCTCAGCTTGCAAATTGGCTTCCACTCCTACGTACGTACGATGGGTTGGGGAGGATCCTTGCTTTCCCACGTCGTTAGTGAAATCCTTCGTCTTTTCTATTCAATGGAAAGCAGACAAGGAAAATGTGGATGAAACAGTCGGGCTCATCCACTCCCCGTCCAAGTTGGACGGAGTTGTGTGGAAACTCAACCGAAAATGCAAATTTGAAAGAGTTCCCAATACATTATTTACTCCCCGAGTGGGATACACATCAGAACGTGTTGCTTTTTAAACTGCAAATATATTCGGGCCTGAAAATGTGAATTTCCCACGTCGCGTCGCGCCCACTGTTCATGTATGCAACTAGGCCATGCGAAGCCAATTGTCGCCTGCCGCTCTCTGTCATACGTGTAAGCTGCAAAAGGGATTCGCAATTCAGCAAGTAAAAGCCCGCACTGAGAATGTGCATAATTAACAGAATATATTGGAATTTGCAATTGCGGATATGCGAAACAAACCTTGACGGTTTTTAGATATGTTAGATGTATAGACCTAGACCTTAATTCTTACATTTGTAATAGACGTTTTTTGAATAGCCACATTTCTCATTTCTGTCGCGGATTTGATTATCACAAAATATATGCAAATCCTGGAACTCTCCATAATTCAAATTCAAAATCCCGCTATGGTTTTGAGAGAAATTCAGGATTTTACATTTTAAAAGTATACAAAGGATTACTCCAAACATTCATACACGACGGGCTTCCTTTTGTGATGCGGGAAAACCCGGAAGGCGACAGCCGAAGTTGAAGCGACGGCTTAATTATTGGCACGTCTACTTTTGTTGAAGCTGAAGTACGGAAAGGAGGGGATGAAGAAATCCGTAAAAGAAATAACGCTTATTCGGTGGAACAGATTACAAACAGGCGTGTCGTGGCCGTGCTGAGTACGACTGTTGCGGAGCTAATCTTTTCTTTCTCGTAGTTGCTACATTCACTACACGACGACACACGATGGGCTTTAGGAAATCCTTTCGAACTAAAATAGTTTCTTACAGAAACAAATTAACGGAGTTGTACTTTGGGACTCATGTTATTTTGAGATTAGCGTCAAGGAGTGAAGGGAAAGGGGGAAATCGGGAATAAAACAAATTTTCAGTTCAAATAAGGCGAATGTGTATCCAGGCTCAGAATGCGCGGCGTTGGAGTTTAATCTTCGTTTGGATAATTTTGACAGCTTGACACAACTGCCAAAATGTAAGGTACTCATATATAGGCTTGAGTCAATCATTTGAAAAAAGTAAATGTAATACTCTACGAGAAATAAATTGTAAAGAATTTTTTTGCAGCATCGAAAATACAAATTCCAATATTGTAATTCCTGGAGATACCACTACCAGTCGCTGAATTATTTACTAAAGGAAGTCTTTTTTACTTTTTGTTTGCACAACGTTCACCAGTTAGTTTACCTTTTGATTTATTTTAATAAACATCAGATAAAAATTGTATAATGTAAAATACTTTGACTGCTATGATTATCTACCATAGTTATTTTTGCACCAAAGAACAAATCCTTTAAAGTTCTTTACAGCACAGTAAGGATTTCACAGTAAGCCGTCAATGGTTTCTCATTCCCCAAGGAAGAATTCAAATTTGTTTGTAAATTATTGACAGATGATGATGTTGGGATTCCTTTGAAACCCAGTGGGGCCGTGTTTTCCTCGATTCATCGGTGTTGGTGGTGCGGAGGATGAAGGTACGCTTCCCCCAG
The DNA here is from genome assembly GCA_036851895.1 of Orthonychiurus folsomi. NCBI lineage: Eukaryota > Metazoa > Arthropoda > Collembola > Poduromorpha > Onychiuridae > Orthonychiurus > Orthonychiurus folsomi. Next base: position 1,344 of record JAAXYW010003036.1, on the reverse strand, counting down.
ACATCCGTCTCGCAGTTTTTCTTAACGTCGTCTCCACCGAATTTCCATCCCGTACAGAATTTCCGGCAATCTATCCCATTTTCATTTTCACTTCGATTGCTGTCAGCTGGAGGAAAACGAAACAGAAAATGTGTTCATTTCCTTATTTCAAATCCACAAACGGGGGAACATGCGGCATAACATTTTTCTTGAACGGAAGGCAAGAATTTGTCTAAAATCTTATTTCTCTGTCAGCCAGCAGCGTGGCGTGTCATCTTCAGATTCCTGGGAAAGTGCATGCTTATTGCATGTATGTCTTGTATCTCCAATTTTATGACATACACACGATGTGAAAATTGACATTTATGGAATTGAAGAAATAAAAATCGTACACTACACTACGAAGAAACATCTCTTGCTACAGCTAGCGACCGAGGGGGCAATGAATTACAAATTAAATCCCATGTCTGTCTCCTTCCGCCAAACATCTAGTACTTACCGAAGTGAACTGATTTGGAAAATCCTGACCTTCCAGGTGTTTCATCGGATTTGTCACCCATTCGAGGATTGGTGGTTGTGGGATCCATCTGTACATGTTGTTTGAGTCGTCCATTCTCATAATACATTGGTGGCGGAAGTTGATGGGGTTCCGCAGTAGAGAAGGCATTTGACGACGGGCTATTTCTGGATGCGGGTACATTCATGCGGCTGTCCGTAGCCACCGAATTTGGATAATTATAGTAGGGTGACGGATATACTACGTGTACTACTCCTCCTCTCGTCGTTGCTGCCGCCGTCAAATCATTTGGAAAGTCTAAATGAGAATTTGTGAAGCAAGGGGATCCAGATCGTTCATTTGTGTAAGATGTTCGACAGCGGGGAAGGAAAGTGGTGTAAATCTGTTCATTTTCGTTAGCATTTCGTGGAAACGATGATTGTCCATTTTCTTGGAGTTGGAAATAATGTGGGGTTTCATTTTGATTGAATACTTGGCCATGGCGATAATGCTGACGATCAAGTTCAGGCAATGGCAATGGGAGTGGATTTTGTACAGGCCGGGTAACCGGATTAAAGTGGTCATATTGATTTGAATGGAAATCACCTGAATAATTAATATGACTGATGGGTTGGGCAGCAGGGGGTAATGTATTAGATGAAAAGGAATTAGATCCTCGTGGTCCATTAGCTGTACTTCCATTTTCTGGATTTGAATTGTGAGATGGTTGACCAGGATTTGGATGCCCATTTCCATTTCCGTAGTCCGATGGTGGGAGACGTGTGAAACTGTTCAGGTTGGAGGAGTTTGAATTCATGTTTACTAATGGACTTGTCGTGGATGAGGTTCCACATTGTAACCTGTACAAA
>JAAXYW010003035.1:0-12933 GCA_036851895.1 Orthonychiurus folsomi | reverse complement strand
CTTATCGTAATCTCTTCCTTTTCACTATTAAATGAATTCTGGTTATTTTTTGTTATAGTAATGATTTCCATTTGTATAAAATGCCATTGCATTGGTACAATGGCAGTAATCTTTATTTGAGCGGGGGTGCTGGTGTAAGCATTGCAATATACTACGAAGCAAAGCTATTCTTATTATCCATTACCCTCCAAAAAAGTAAGTTAGGGTTAATTATATTAAGGATGATAAATGTACTCTGATTCTGAACCTCTGCTAATTGCATGAACGAATAGGCTTCGGCTTTTCAGTCCCACGTAATTCATGAGGAATGAAATTTTAAAGACAGTGTTTCCCATTGAAAACCAAATTAGGAGCATAAAATCATATTTAATGTAATTTATGGAGAGACGTACTTTCCACTTTCACTCGAGAAATGAAGGCGGACTTCACTCGCTATACAACCCACTTGTTTTGGAGTCCATGGAACCTGAGTGCCCACTCAATCTACGTACGTATTTATATTATGTATTTGCATTCGTGTTTCCCCACCACATTCCTCCTCCGCTATTGCTTCTGGTTTACTCCCTACCGCAGTATTTTACATTAGTGATTTGGAATCAAAATAGCCAGATCATTTCCAAAATAGAAAGCAAAATTGGGATTCAAATTGGCTTAAAGAGTAGTGTTGCGTATCATTCGTGTGATGTTTTGATGGTGCGTTCTATGCATGCAAATTTACGGATTTGGTGGACAAATATTGAGTGGCTTACCGGGACACGGAGTTTCAGGAAAGAATGTGTCGTATCAGGTTTCTTTCTTGTGTGCTTTGTTTTCAAGCTGCCAGATTAACTTTAGCTGTAAAATAAATAAATGACCTACTAGTGTGTAGGGTTAAAAAGAAAATAGCGAGATGCTGGATATTGAACACGATTTTGAAACGCGTTATGGATTTAGTTTTTCCCATGCAAAATAGTTGCAACCATCATTACAAAATACGTATTCTTATCTGTAAACCGAAGATCTCTTAATGACAGATTCTATTGAGAGTGAAACAAACCTATAAAACACAACGGAATGACTTAGAAAACGAGTACAAATAAATAGGTCGTCGTGGGCGGTAGAATGCACGTGCATAATGTTCCTTCGTGTCTATAGTGGGTCTAACTCTGACGTTTAAGTTTAACAGATCATTCGACTGGGCCCTATTCAATTAAATTTGTTAATTAAAACTGGCACTAAAATACTAAATACTGATTTCGACAACTAATCCGGTAACCTTAATTTCTGGACCCTTGGATCACTTTTGAATTGTTAACTACTCTGATGCAATGCATTATTTTTGTATTTCATAACAGAATGTATACACATCTTAAATGCATCCATCCAGATCTTTAAAATAATCAAGAAATAATATCTGTACACAGTCTAACCTAAATGACGTCAATTGGAAAACTCCTCTTTAGAAACAAACTTTGCATTCAGCTTCCTAATTCGAAATATAAATGTCGTCGTACGGAATCTCTCAAATTGGATTTCTTAGCATCGCGCTTGTCTTGCCGTCACACACGCCATCTCATAATTACTTAATCTAATCAAAACTACAAAATTTCATGAGTCTAGAGTCAAGACAAATCAAAATATTAAAATTGATGCATAATGTCTGGTTTAATTTTCAATCAACGTGGATGGCCTTGTTTAGCGGTTATAATAGGTAAACATAAATTGCGCATTCAGTGTTTGCCGCCTGGGCCCAGAAGTGAATGGTAATGCAAAAGCAGAAGTTGACACTGGACATTTACATTAATAAACATAAGATAAATACCGAGTCATAGTCCACAAGCAAATGAACTAAGATCTCGTAAGACGCAGGAGAAATCCGTCAAACTTGAATTTGCCCATTAACATCAACAACAGAATTAATTGATGCATGCCTTGTTAAGTTGAGAAAACATCCTTTTCATTTGCACAATGTTCCAAGGTCCTAAAAGCTAGAATCTACTAAAGTACCCGAATTTTGTTATTGCGTGCTCCCAGGAACATCAGCTCAGCATTTCGAAATTTATTTGCCGGAAGAAATTTTTGCTGAGTGCTGGGCAGAACTTTATGACCACCTTGTAGGTTTTCATCCAATCTTAACTTAAGGCAACTAAATTCGCAACAAGAGTTTTGCGATAAGTTGAAAACTTGGAGAGTCCCTTCAAGTAACAATGACGCATTATATTTGGCAAGAAATCGACTTGTTCAGGAAACATCGAGGTGAGCAAAAGCAAGTGAAAGTGTCACCTCATTTTTGTTACTTAATAGTAGAAAATAAAAATGAATTGGCATGATGAATTTCTGTGTGTGAAGCAAGGTACATTTGAGGGATGGAATAGTGGAAGGCGTGAAAAGTCGTCAGCATCAATTTGGAGTAACAATTTTCGAGTTTTGCGTTAGAATTCCTAAACGGAGTTAGCAATTTTAGCAAATAATCTTAAACAAAAGATTTGGATGAAGTTAGTTTGTGCTGAAATTCAAATTGTGCAATGTAATGGGGATACTAACAGGTGCAGGTAACATTTATTGCATTGCAAGAAAAGCAAAGGTTGAGAAATCATAAAAGTGAACTGTGAAAACTGAAAAGACTTTCACTTCCCTATTCGCCTACGTTCTTTGTTTGTTTCGCATCTCAAGCAAAGATTTTCTTGATATTCTGGAATTGAAATGGAACACTCTCCTGGGCCTTGGCTTGGTGTAATATGAAGTGCGAAATCTTGACATGACCTGGTTACCTTACGCCCGCGCCCGTGCATTATTTTCTCTCCAAATACACCAGGATAATTGAAAAGGGAATTTTATTTTATCACCGTTTCATACCTAACTTTGTAAAACCTAACTTTGTAAAATAAATAAAATTAGCCAACCAACCAAGTCAACCCTCCGGCATTCCGTGCTTGGTAGAGAGGTTTGTTTAGTAATGCCAGTCGCCTTTACGATTTCATGGGGACTTTCATCTGTAGCCAAAGGCCAACTGCTTTAACAATGAAGCGCTGCTGTGAAGTGCTGAGACAAAAATTGAAATGTCACATACTTAAATTTGCTATATTTGATCCGGAGGGGAATAGAACATGGGCTGAGTGTCGAAATTCTCTTGAGAATCCTAAACGTATCTTATGAATAAGGTTAGCTATAGTGCATCTTAAACTTCAAAGAAATAACCCGTTGCTTCTGTAATGCACGCACAATCTAATTTTCTGGTTCTATTTCTATTTATTGTCTGTAAAAATGCAAATTAATGATGTTATAAGGAAGAATGAATCGATACTTGTGCTGCTGTAACTATACCACTATGCACTATAAATTATAATTAGCTTAGATCATTTCAGTACATTAGTACATACAAACTAACTGTACACGATTTATGCTATTACATAGTTTCAAAATGCTTTGTAGACTGCAAAATCTCCCATTCCTTCTTCCGGTTTTATTATTAACCCACCTAATCATTTCAATAAATGACAGACGTGAATAAATGGCACTAAGTGAGTTTGCATATTCGGATGGCAAAGTGGAGGACACTTAAAAAATAAGTACCTTTTCAAATCATTTTTATCAGTGCTAGTAAAGTGATGTTTTCACTAAGTGCACTGCTGCTTGCAACAATAATTTGATATGAATTGGGTATGGACGAAGAGATAGTTCTTGAATGCAATCAGGATGCATTGCAACAATGATCTGCATCGAGTCCAGTGTTTTTCCTGCTTATGAAATCAGCCTGGTTTTTATCTCAAGCACGGTACAAATCCAGTTCTTCTGTTGCACGTCTACTTCAATTTACTTAATACCGTAATCGGCAAAATAAACCCAAACTCCGAGCTTAGACAAAAGGTGTTAGCTAAATTAAGTAATTTTTTGGCAGTGAGATAACCGCTTTTGGCAATGCTCTAGATTTTCCACATCCACATGTACTTAATAATTTGCTTGAACATGGCAATTATTATCCACTGCCACAATCCAATACCATTTATCCTAATTAAATTTAATACTATACTAACTAACAAAATCGGAAGGCGCGCGTGTTCAAGACTAAGACTTGTGAAACATTCTTACAAATAATTCTTTGTTCATCCCATTCAGCATGCATTGCATTCGGCTTGCAAAATCCCGAAGAATTTACGCTTTCCAGAGCAATTAAAAAGGAGTAGTTTGCGCGTAATTCTGTCTCTTTTACGAGACAGACATTCACTCAGCAGTCAAAGTTTTAACAACCGTTTGTGGGGATGAATGCATAATGAACAGATTTACTCACCGTTGTTGTTGCTCAAGCTGGGAGATGTGGATTGTGGCTGTGAAGAAGAGTGTGAGTGGAAGTCGTAAATGTTATATCGTGAAGTGGTTCTGGACGGAAAGGCCCCACTTTGCACGGAGAAATAGAATGAGTCCCGTAGGAGTCTCCAGTGGTGAGAACTGAAAAAGAATATCCGAATGTGAAAGCGTCACCCTCCCTTTTATACGCCCCGTGTACGTCGACACTAGCTGGAAAGATTTCTCTTGGAGGGAAGGCAAATGCCGTCACACCAACTACTTTCTTCCATTTTCTCCTTCATCCCCCGTTCCAACTCCTTGTCTTCTCCTGACAACTGCGTGGGTAGAAGAAAACCGCCATTTAAAATTCACCATCCCACAGCTCACGTTAAATGTTAAACCCCGACCGAGTGAAACACGCAACTCGGGATATCTGGGATGGGATATTTAACACGTTTATTTGTCAAATCCCTGAAAACAAGTAAGTACTTCTCGAAGGAAATTTCCTAATGAGATTTTCCATATGATTACACCGCAATAGACTTTAATTTATTATCATCTCAATCCGTAACTGCTTATTGGAGGGTTGATATGTTTAACATACATTTAATCAAAAATATAACCTAGTTGCGCCCCTCCCACTGATCTCATTGAATTGAACTCGAATTTCAATCAGAACTTTCTTATTATATGTATGAAGAAAGAAAGCGGAGGAAATGAATTCAAATTATTGGTCATGATTTCTGGAAGTACACTTGAACTTCTTATTATGGCTTCAATTTGTAATCTTATGCTTGTCCTTAGCCAATCAACCAACCTTGGATCTCCCCACGCCAAAAGAAGCAAGCCTTATGATTTCCTGGTTGTTCCCGTTACTTCAGTACTGGATATAAATCCGATGCAAATAAAACTTCCGGCATTACTCTAGAATGTGAACTGTTGATGACATGATGAATGTGATCTGATGTAAATTTGTAAAGTAGACAATTCTTCCATTGCATGAAAGAGAGATTTAGAGTATATTGTGACTTCGGAAAGGCCTTCTGACACAGATAGATCAGATAGATTACCTAGTTACACAGGATAAATGGATAGTCTTTATTCAACTGTCAACTTATTTCATATTTGCTAACAGCGTGTTCTTCAAGCCACAGGAACAGACTAACGTAAGTGCTATGCTTATAAGCATCAAATTGCACTGCACATATTTAAAAGATTTAAAAAAATAATATAAAAAAAGTAGTTTCAAAATTTAAAATCTTGTCTAGTTTAAAAAGATTTAAGAAGTGTAAATAATGCTCTCACGTCGCGAGAGTATCCACTGACTCACTCTTCAATTCATGGCTATCAATTTTTACGAAATAGCTCACCCTAATTTTTATATCTCTGATTTTAACCACTATATAATTGTTACAACCGTTGACCATATATCATAATTAATAATGGTTTTAGATCACGTTCTAGTTTTGACCCGGCTTTCTAAACAACATAAATTTTTGCCTGGTTATGTTACGTGCGCTGGTAGAAGTTATTTGTTTAACCTTAGCACTACTGTGTCACGAAGTAATCTACTAGGAGCAAATAAGAGATTTACTACATTTATATAGAAATGAGTACGGATCTCATTAAGTGGCATAGCCATAAGTCAAACTCATACATCGTTACAAGGTTTGTTGTTTCAAAGCATGAAATCGCTGCTCTTTAATACACTAAATTTGCATCGCAAGAAACCTTGTTGGAAAGTAGCAATATATTTCGAACTGTATGCGGTTGCAATTGCAGTTGAAAAGATGTGGAGTTGAGTTTAGTGGTAAACCCTTCCTGATGGACGGCCTCAATACATGCAATGAATAAACTCCAGGACAGATGATGTTGTTTCGGCAAGATGACGGAAACTGAACAGAAATGAGCTACTATATGCAACTAAGGCTTAATTAATTTACAGTTCTGCATTGTAAATTCTAACCTGGGCAAAATTTCAAACCTCATCAAGGTCTAGTTTACACTAGACTTTGATACATAATTTATTAAACTTCTAACCGCGCACTCATGAATAAGTGCTACTACTTTTTTACGCAATGACTTGAGTGGTAGCTTTCACCTTGCAGAAAGATCTGCCAATTTGTGTTATGGCATGCGAACAGTAATAAACGAAATTGCTTATTTTGAATCATTTTTCACTTATGTGCACACTACAATTTTTAACTTATGCACCATGTGTTACACACTCCTTTGCAGTAGCTTCAATCTTAATTTAAATCCTGTCATCAGATATTAGTTGTAATTTAAATTTATGTAAATTTGGCACTGAGTTTCTTAAATAAGCGCCAACAGACGACTAAATAACCAACCAAGAAAATGGAAGTAAATCTCTCAATAGAAACAGCATTTATTTCTGAAACTCCTGATAAAAGAAAAACATTTTAAACGGACGACTGAATAGCAGGTTCATAACCGTCGGGCTTGTCAATCTTCTCGCCAAGCTCATCCCCTGCTGCGGCACCCTTACCGCCACCGTCTCCGTGCAAGTCAAGAAGCTTGGATAGGTCAAAACGTGGCTTCTTCAACACCTTGACCTATTAAGAAAATTAAAATTAGTCTCTCTCCCTAACACCAACGCAGACAAATCGTTTCAATCCAGTCAATTTACCTTGCGAATGTAGACATCGTGGAGTGGGTAAATACCATGACAAACTTTCTCGATGTCCTTAGCAATTGAATCAGGGATTAGCTTATTGACGACCTCCTTGATGTCGTGCGTCGAAATTTCTTTTGTAATCTGGTCGACCATCTTCTTCCTGATAGCCTTAACCTAAAACCAGAATTCAAAAAATTGTAAACTACCTTTAGCATTTAACCTTTGTCTAAATCGCTTTCCTATATTCTGTAGAGCGAGTGGACTTACTTGAGTGTGTTGTGCGTAGCAAGTCTTCTTTTTTGAAGCTTGGTCCTTGTGTGTGTACCCAATACAAAACACACGAAGAAGATAACCGTCGGTGGTTTTGACGTCAACATTGGCCTCGATCAACGTTTGCCACTTCTTCACCATGCTTCGAAGCTTGTCGGTAGTCAGATTCATACCGTGGAAATTTGTCAAGACATTGTGGCCTTGAACGTCCTCGGAGATCAGCTTGAATTTACGGTAAGATCTCTCCGCGTCATTGTCGCTTTGTAAGTCAGCCAAGGACACTTCAAAGACACGACCTTTCAGACCCTCAGATGCAATTTCTATTTAAAAAACGTCCGTCCATTATATCATTTACTCAGAAGTAAAGTTTCCTACAACAACGCTTATGTCAGGTTAGGTCAATGCCGATTTATGTATTTTAATCTTGAAATAGTTTAACCAAAAAAATAAATGAAACCAAAATCGTTAGCGAACGGAGGAGTACATTTCAACAAAAAGCCAAATTTTTCTGTGCGATTTGAAATTAAAGATATTTTCAACCATTTTATAAATTAATCTCTCTTACTTGTTCCTTGAGTCCTGTTAACCAGCGTCTTCCCAATTTGACGAACCTTGAAGATTGATGGAGCTTTCACATCATACCAATCCTTCCGTGTAAACGGGTCAATGCTGAAAAATTAAAAAATGAATTAGGCTTTCCTGCCAGCCTTCTATTTCCACCATGGCTGCAGACCAGGCCCAGCCGGCCGGCAAGCGGCATGGCCCAGGAAAATATTGGCTGGGAGTTTGACCCCAAAACTTGCAACTTACATCTTCTTCTTAGCGCCCTTCTTGCCTCCCTTATTCAAGCCCTTGTTCTTGCCAACGGCCATGATGACCCCTTGCCCAAAGTCCACTAATAAATACGAATAATTATTTGTTCCTTGGGATTAGTTTTCGTACAACTGGATGAAGGAGGCACGAGGCTAGGAATGAATGGTGGATGGATTGGATGTGGGGCCACGGCACGGCGCCTGGCCTTCCTCCATGCCTCACTCCACCAAGGCATGCACGTCCTTCCTCCGCTCCACGCCAGGTGCCACCAATCCCTCAAACCGAATCCCCGACCCCAAATAAATATATAGGTATACAAATTCATACATACGACTCCCATCCTATTCATTTTATTTTCAGCTTCAGCCTGTCTTTTTGACCTCTGATTTGTTTTCGCCTGATTACCTTCTGAAGTATTTTGGTAAGTACGATTATATTTGTGAACAATAGTATATATACATCTGCCATTGTTGTATTGTTGCTACAATTGCTTTCCATTTTTGTAGTAAATTAATAAGCCGAGAAATGAGTACTCACTCAGATAGAAATGGAAAAGATGGGGGCCCCAAAAAATCCGAGGCCGTAGCGGACAGAGTCAAATTGAAAGAGCCTCTTGACTTCAAGTGAGAGTTTCTTAAATGTTTACTTTGAAAATTCCAGTATACATTTTGTATATTTTAATATAGGGAGTTTCTAAAGAAAGGCGAAATCTCATTCTCGGTGGATGAAAATGATGTCCCTGTAGCGCATGAGGTAACAATGGAGAGGAATACAGCTGACGCTTTAAGTGCGAAGAAAAACTTTTTTGAGAAGTGTTCCCTAAAAAATATACTTGTGGAAGCTGTCACTGTTGATGACGGACGAATTGTGTTGTCGGACTTTTCAACTCTATCTAAGAGAATGACTAACGTTACTGATGACGGAGGACTGAAGAAAAAGATTGACAGGGCAGGGAATGGTCACAGGCCGCCACCAAATGCTAAGGTCTGGATTCACTACACAGTATACAGCGAAGACAAAGATGAACCTATTGATAACATATTTGCAAGTAATCGTCTCTACGCATTTAAGCTGGGCAGTTCATCTGTTCTTGTAGCGCTGGACCTTGGTGTACAGACAATGGAGCTGAAGGAAATTGCAAAGTTTTTAGCTGAGCCAACGTATGCCTACGGCAACTTGGGTATGCCGGGAGTAGTCGAAGCTGACACTCCTGTTTTGTTCGTCGTGGAACTTGTGGATTACATGGAGGGTACTAGTATAAACGCTGTGTTCAAAATGAATAAGGAGGAACGAGCATTGATTGACTTTGAGGAGGTATATAAAGCTGCGAATGAGATGAAAGTCACGGGAAACAAATTTTGTGAGTCTGAGGATTGGCAATCGGCCATTTCAAAATACCTGAAAGGAATACATGTAATGGACCGCTTTTTGACCCCGATAGAAGAAGTCGACAAAAGAAGAAATGATCTGCTCTTCATCCTCTACAGCAATCTTGCTCAATGCTACTTACAGCTTAATAATTATGATAAGGTGATCGTCATGGCTAAAAGAGCCCTAGGCCTCCCCCCTAAGACTGAAGGCAACCGTTGCAAGGCTTACTATAGGCAAGCCAAAGCTGAATACGAACTAGGTCATTTCGAAATATCCCTGACGTGCTGCAAGGAAGCCCTGAAACTAGAACCATGTAACAAGGATGCAAGAAACCTGTTTGACCAAGCAAGGCTACGTGTCTGTGAGGACGGAATTGAGGAAATTAAGCTACTGAAGAGGATGTGTTCAGGATTGACATAACCCTTTCCTAACGCCGCAAGCTCTGGTTCGCATATTTTTTACTTTTGTAAAGTACTGCATAGTTCGGTTACTCCTTTACAAATCTGCAACGCGCTTCAATTTTTTTTTGAATTGGCGATCCACTATTTCGAACTTTTCTCATCATCAGTCAGCAGTTGGATAATTGATATTACATGTAGGCATGTAGAGTTCTTACAAGTACTAACAATTGATTCTGTAAAATGATGTGATTGTTAACGAATCGCATAATTAATTGACATAATAAAGAAATCTTTCGTAGCATACTTGAAATTTTTATTTACTCAAATTCACTTTGTTTCGGCGCACAACATTACAACAATTGATGTCGACACAGTATGCCAATTACAAAAAATATGCACACAAACGTTTCATATTTTAACCGATTAGGCTCATTGGAGTTAAGAACTTGTCTTTGTTTTTGAATTGGGAAGTAATAGCTCAGCATGGCTTGGCATAAACAATACGAGCTTTACAAAGAATCATTCGATTTTTGATAACTCTTTGTGGACAAAAAAAAACAGTTGCCTTTGAAAACACGAGTTGTTCCCTCCCAACATGATTTTCCTTATTAAATTAACGCCAAACTGCATTATTGCTGGTTTTTCAAGTAATTTAGCTATTAGAAATCGCATAAAACTAGGAATCTGGAATTCATTCTCCCCTTGATTCACTTGGCTGAACTTCCTTCGTATGCATCGCCTACTTTACGGCCACGGCTAATCTTAAATCCCAACACAAGTGAGTACAATAGTACAATGTTTATAAAAGTATACATGAGGTAAATTACCATTTTTAAGGTTACAAAGCGCAGTCTAAGAAAATGCGGGGTTATACTTCTAAGTAAGATGATGTTGGATTAGAGCATAACATAAGAATATGAATTGAGAAATTACTGCGAAGAGGCCTTTTTCCGTCGTGCTTTGAGGTACGGCCGCCGTCGTGGTCTCGTGGATTTGGTAGGAGAGATAAGGTGCGGGACATTTAAATTCTTTGTGGACACAGGGATACTGCCATTCCGTGGATTCCTCCATCCCATTGGCTCATTCCGTATACAACTGACTACCCGCACACGGCCTTCTCCACGGATTCTTTTTTCGTCGTTCCTCTACTTCAAAACAAAACACGAAGCACTACGGTGCTCACTTCCTTGTTAATTTTATTGGTTGTTATTGCTGCATGAACTTGACAGTGGACGTACTCGTCATAGTTCGACAGGTCCTACTTATCCTTGGTTCATTTCTAGACTTTTGTGTAAGTTGAACTGATTTTTTTCTTATAGGAACTTCCTAAAGACTATTTTGTTGACAGCTGTATCGGAATATTAACCCCTTCATTTCTGGTTTAGATATTCAGTAGTCCGATTTATAGTGCGAACCTTTGACCTCTACGTCGTCTCCTGCATCCACCTCAGCAACAATTTGGATCCCAGGCCTGTCATTGCACAATTTAAACATTCGTTTGTTAACATCGTGAATAGCATATTGAATGGCATCGGCTAACTCTGAGCTCCGAGGGCACAGGTTATTTGAATAAAGACGGACTACAGACTAGCGATATTACGGTGTTGCTACAATTGTTATTTTCTTAAAAGAATTACAGGTGATACCAAAGGAAAGGGGAAGTGACGATCAATTAGTACTCATACATTGACACAAGGAGTAGCAGCTAATACCTGGAACTGACGAAAACTTGAAGCCGTTGGGTATGAATATGGACAGGATGTGTCTCGACTTTAATCCGAGGTAAATTAGTAAATTACAACTTTTCTGACCAACTACACATAATGTACATGCACATATTTCTGTATATGCACGGAACTGAACTTGTAACATTGAAAGTGTTTATTTGTTTTTACCGGACAGTAAATTTTTGGTGCACACTTGCTTATTTATGTTCACACTTTTGTTCGCACTTCGAATGGATGGATCTATAACTTGGAGTTATTGGGTTGTGTTTACGCCAATATGGTTCTGGAACTTCATGGTTGTGACAGGAGCGGCTATTGGAAGTTATGTTTGGTGGACACATCCGCACTACAGGTAATAATCCCTTAATAAGCATTAACAATAAGCCAATAAGTAATAATAAGTAAATAAATAAAAATAATAAGCATTATCCTTTTGTACTTTTTTAAAAAGTTTACCCGCTTTTGAATTATAGGATCGAAGGCGAAGCCCATGTGCAATACAAAGCTATGATGATTACCGTTGGGCTGCACGTACTCCTTCTAATGTTTCAATTGCTAGTCTGTGATAATTTGGAGTCTCCTCGCCATGCTTGGATACTTGTTTTCATACCTCTCATCTTCATATCAATTATTTCTATTGCAACATGCATATGGGCAGTAAAAAATGACAGATCTTTTGACGTAAGTTTTATGTCTTATCGTTATCATGTCATCTATGAGAATTCGAACTTCTCCTAGAATTATTTCAATAGGCGTTGCCTGTAAAAGAATTGTGGTAGCTAACATTATTTGGATACATTTTCCAGCTTGAGCTTTTCTGCTCTGTGAACATTCTGCAGTTTATATTCTTGGCCTTACGTTTGGATAATTTTACGGTAAGCATAAATAAATCACAAATTGGAATACAATATTTTGGAGTGGGAGATGATGTGCTAAACTAACTACACCCTCGCTTGTTTAGACCACCCTTTCCTAATTCCAAGTATTCATAAGAACCTGCGACCGTTTTTGTGCTTTCTTCAGCATTAGTTCTTTCTTTTTTACTCGCTTTGGTTAATTGCTCAAGAACTGCAAATCTACCAACATTTTTCCCTTCAGGATGCTCAAAACCAAAATAACAATGAGTATCCTGTCTGACGTAATTATTGTTAACAACAATTTCGTCCTGCACACGAATGCATTCTTTCATAACACATTCCGGAAGTCCTTTACCATCTTTTGTACTGTTGGACTGGTTAGGGTTAAAGTGACAATTCAATCTATTGTGGATACTTGAGGTCCACTGGGATCAATCATATCACCAGTTTCCGGATTGAATTGCCACTTTGCCACACCTCTAAGAGTTCCTTAGGAATTGGGGAAGTATGGGCATCAGGATTCGTAGCCGGGGGCCGGGGGATTCTTGTTCAGTGAGCTGAAATTTATTTAAGTTGTACATAAACTACTCAAT
>JAAXYW010003034.1:0-12942 GCA_036851895.1 Orthonychiurus folsomi | reverse complement strand
TGCCATGAAGGGTAAAGGCACACGGCCGCCGTATGTTATCATCGCAAAGGACCAAGGCACCTGTCCGAAACACATGTCTTAAGGGCACGTACGTGCTTAACTTGCGATCCACCTCCTTTCCGGTTCAAATTTTCCAGGGATATCGGAATTAGCTCTAATATTTTACATCAAATCTGTTATATTGCAAAAATAATATTGGGGAAGCAAAGGACCAGTAATTATTAAGATTTTATAAAAATTCCAGGCAAATGTAGACTAGGTGTAGAGTTTCCTCCTTTTGATTCATGATTGAGTTGAGTCGAAAGATTGACAGGATTGGCGAGTGCGGTTGTCGCAAATCTGGAAGCAAGAACCAGATTATTTAATTCAATTGACATGTGGATTATAGTCTTGTTTTTCATTCGGGGTTTATGCCATGGCACGAATCCTCAAGAGCACAAGACCTGAGATGAAATATCCAGCCTATAGCCTGTGCCTAAGCTTGTGTTTTATAATTGTCGCAATCCATGGTCCATGTGTAATAAAAAACTGGATTTCCACCACAATTATTTCTAATTTTCAAGTATTTCAATCCTGTGTGTCTAGTTTGAAGCATTGATGAAAAAAAAACTTGCCGGTTGAGATTGACTCGGTCTCTGCAATACATTTACAAAGCTACACATTCTTGCATACGTTAACTGAGTTAATGACTAACTAACTTAAGTACGGCTACTTACTTATTACAATATCATTTGCAATTCCTCCTGCCTTCCCTGACGTGAGTCCGTCCTTCTTTTCGCATTTGACAATTCAAAGAATAAAATCAGAGCCATGCGTGCACAGACAAAGCAAGGAAAGAAATGTACTAGAAGGAAATACACGCAATAGAATGGATCCAACGGAACGGATCTCTTTAGATAAATTAGTATTCAGAGCGAGATGTGATGGGATGATCCGCGGTTGTCCAATGTTCTCCTCTTAATGAAGGGGCTTCAGAAGCATTTTGAACGTTACACACAGTTGCAGCTATCATTTGTTCCTCAGCTCCTTGACCATCCATTGAATTGACTCCTTGCTTCTGGAAAAAAGTCCACCGATTTTTATTGATCTAGTTTTTTTCCCTACCCAAAAGTCCACCATCCAATCCCTCCGTCTTATCACATTCTTAATGCAAATTAAACCTTTCCATTCCACGCAACAACAAAAAAAAAAGCTCGTCAGAGATATTTCTCATAAAAATTCAAGTTCGTCGGACGCCACAAAACGCAAAAATCTTGTAATCAACATGATAATAAGAGTGAGGTTTGGACGGGGAGGCGGTGCAAATTAAACCTTTCCATTCCACGCAACAACAAAAAAAAAGCTCGTCAGAGATATTTCTCATAAAAATTCAAGTTCGTCGGACGCCACAAAACGCAAAAATCTTGTAATCAACATGATAATAAGAGTGAGGTTTGGACGGGGAGGCGGTGGGAGGAAGTAGTAATTAAAAAGTAATCTCGTTTTGATAAGGCAAGACATTCAGATGCGTGGCAGATAAGGCGGTTTAACCCTTTAGGGAGGAAATATCGAATGAATGAGATGAAGTTTTCTGTCACGAACGGAACGCCATTTAATTTGACATTTTTAAGAGAGACCCAGCCCTTAAGGCAATCTTCAAGGAATTTTTACGATTCTGACGTTGATCTTACTCCAAGGCGTAACCTGCTCCCTTCAAGGATCCGTTAAAATCACCGGAAAAATGTTAGATTTTCCCATTAAATTCCCTGTACACTCATTTATTTTTAGGATTTTCCACTCATTTGAAAAAAGGGTAAATTGAATTCTAATGGATAATGAAGGGAGTGGTGGAATGAAGTTTTTTGAGAAAAACTGTTAATGAAGGAAGGTCATGTTGAGGTTTGCGGAGTTTTGTTCCTTTTTTCTTCCTGTCGAGGGTTGGGTGCCACAAAGCAATGTAGTGCCCGGGTTAAGGGATCCTACGAAGCAAAACTTACAGACGCAGACGTTTTGACGGTGAACTATTAATCTCGGTCTTCTTTTGGATTGACAAGAAGGCTGGGAAGAGTCCATGGAAAGCACCACGTGAGGCCATTTATCCTCAGAGACCTTAAATGACGAATTGACGCAGTAGATCATTGTTCAACTCCAGATTGGACAAACCCACTCCCCACAAAACCTTCCCCCTTTACCTTCATTGAGCCATTACTGCATTTGGAAAAATATCAGCAGCGGAGGAAGGAGAAGACGCAATTTCTTTAAATCCAAATGGAAAATCCAATAGGCCACCGCTGTTGGGACTCAAACCGTGCCGTGCCATGCCGTACGCTCCTTATTACAGTTAACTAATTGGTTCAAAATCCCCTTGATCCTTTGAGAGCCGAAAAGGGTCTTTTCTTTAATTACTTGGACTGGGGTTTAACTCATTCACACGCGTGCCTCCCATTGACCTTAAATGATACTTCATGGCGTTTCTTCATTTCCAGTTTTCCTCTCAAAAATAAAATCCCGGTGTGCAATACATCATGTTCAAATCAGCTCCCCGATCCGATCAAGGCCATGTACTATGTACTACAATGCATGTACCTGTAACCTGTTGCTCAACCCCTGCCCTGCTACCAAAATCCATGCAGGTGAAAGGATTCCGATCCTGCACCGCACCGGTTTAAAATAAACCCAAAGATCATGGGGAGATTTGGCGGGATATTATTTTGTTCTTGACTTGTCAAAACCTTATTTGTCGGAGGGAGACTTGAATTAGAAATGTAAGATGATGACAGACAGACTGGACGAGGAAGGTGAGACTTGCGGCTCGAGTCATGCTGACTTTGGAGGAGAAAGCCATCAAGGAAGGTGCTTGACTCTGCATGTGGTCCCCTTAGAAATTAGCTAGGAGCCGCCTTTGCCGTCAAAGAAAGACGGCAAACTTGCAAAGGACTTGATCCTTGGACAAAGTATTTAACTATTATTATGACTTTTCATTATTCTGAAATAGGAACGCATAAAACCTATCCATTACTATGCGTTGTGCGTGCAATTAAATCCAAGGAAAGTGAATGCCGAAATCATAAGTAACCAATGGAATTATTGGCAGGTTAATTGAGTTTAATCACAGCATCCTGTGCAGTGCATTTAAGTAATTGTCACTATTAATCACACTCATAAAGTTTATTACTACAGTGCAGCCCAGCGCAATAATTGAGAATTGTGCTCCTCCTTCCATGCACGATTTTGCAATATAAACAGTTTTGAAATTTACCCTTACTTACACGATCCGTGTAATGTTTCAACCACCACTACTTCTCACGCATTGCAACTAAATTTTTGATTAAAAAAAGTTTAATGAAAATCAATCAGTGAGATCACAATACGAATAATTGAAGCCTTGCGTGGAAGAACTATTATTAATACTAATGAGCCCAGCAAAAAATAATTAACTAAAATATAAGTCTTCCACGCCATTTAAAAGAAATAATATTTTACTAATTGTACCTGTTTGTTACAACCGAAAAGTATGCCGAAACCCAAATCATTGTGGCCAACTTTTTGGCCACTCCCAAACGAAGCAGAATTCGGTAGGATCAACCAGGTAGGGTTTTGTAGGTGCTTCCTACAACGGCATGGCCTTATAATCCACAGCATACCTGCTCAGCAATTGCACTGGTGCTTGAGAAGGGATGTTGTGAGGAGGGCTTTTGCCATTTTGGCATATTGACAGAGGTGAAAACCTCGATTAAATTAATCAAAAGATAACACATTTTTAATAGTTAAAATCGTATCATATTATTAGTCTCAAAATTAGAAATAATACCGGAATTCTATAGAATATTGCATTAATGAAGGATTGGATAGTCACTTTGATTATAAAGCAAGCTTCGATTCATTAGGCTAAAAAGGGAAAACAAACCCAACCACGAAAATTATGCCCCTCTTAAGTATGGTTCCCTTGATTGGAAATAATGATAAGAAAATCCCTGCAATCCGTGGCAAGGCATCGGAATCAATGCACACAAACCATACCAACAAAACCTCGACCAATTATGTAAGTGAGTGAGTGAGCACCTTAATTCTAAATTCCGAGACTACTTCCCAAAATAAATTATAGTTTTAAGTAAATGCCCTCAAAGGAGTCGAGTGGATTTACTAATTTGTGTTTTGAATGAATGGAATTCGAACTTGACTCCAGCCACCTCACCGCATCCCTTGGATTTGAAATCATGAAATGGAGACAGAAGTCTGTCGGACTTCTCAACAAAAACAAACAAGGCAAGAATGAGAGGAGGGGGAATTGCATTGTTGTGGATAATAGGTGTGTTGAATAAATTGGTGGGTGCAGCGGAACGGATCTAATGACACCTCTTCCCAGCTCAGAGCAAATTGGAGAGGAGGACGCAATTTCATCATTTGTCTCACCCTTGATTACTTCTGGGACGGACATGGCGTGGCCATCCAAACGCCACAATCTTAATGATGGTGATGGCGACCTGGGGTTGGTTCATCAGGCCAAATTGTGATTTGAAGACAACATATTATAGCAACCAAATCCACCACTATTAGCTTTAGTGAGCAACTAATATTCACAAATAATGCACCCTGAATTTTTTGATTATGTGTATGTTATGTAAGTCATGAAATTATCGGGACTAATTCGGGAAGAAAATGCACGAAGCTTGTACAGACTTACAACATGTATGTATGTATACAACAACATTAATTTACATGTATGTAACTTTATTAGAGCATTTTCATTAATTCTTTAACATTCCATTCGAAATTTATTATAAATCATAATATAATATAATATTTTTTGAAAAGATGTATCAGGTAGAGCCGGGTGTTGTATGTCGTAAATGGGTAATTCTGTAAGAGTGAGAATACAAATAAATTAACCTCCCAAATAAAAAGTGGAATTGAAAAACAGTAAACTTGCAGAAAAACAACGAAGGCGGATCAGAGTTGTACCTCATAGTAAACAAGTGTTTGAGTCGGATTTGACTGGGATTTATTCGCTCTAGTGTCAAAGGTTCTTCTCATTATTGTTGTGGAAATTGATTTGAATCTACTTCTCTGACGAAGGAAAAAGTAAACTGGACTTCAGACGAACCCTTAAAAATTAAATATTCCGACCAAATGAAGCGCATTTCATTTGGTTGGTCCAGTTCAGTACAAAAGTACGTGCGGTACGTACGGCTTGCTCAGCGCGAGACCATCAACTCACACGGCCCAGTGAACATGAGACTGGAAATAGTTCTGACATTGATGAACTCTTCCAGCCTATTAAGTATGCATTGAAACTAAGAAGCTCTCCTTAAAAAACGGAGTGCCCTTCAGGATTCCCTCGACTCCGAAGGGAACTGATGAATGACCCAGTTTTCGATTAATACGCTTTATTTAGCTTCCACTTGGACTCCGTGCCGTGCACTTTGTATTTGTGATTAAGGCTACTAAGGCCCATCCAGTTTTAACTTGAATTTTATCTCATCATCTGAAGGTAAACTTATCCGGGAGACCGGACCGGAAAGAACAGATAAAAAAACAATACAAAAAATACTCACAAAGATTAAATGTGTAATATTAAAATTGAAGTAATCCTATTCTCTGAATCTTGTTAAAATATTTCACTGATAAATGCTAGGCTTGATGAACCCTTGCAACATGATGAATACTTACTAAACGCAATTAGTTAATAGGCAAATTTTAAAAAAAATATGGGTCAAGTTTTAACAGGTGCCTAACAGTGCATTCAAAGTAGTGGTGACATATATTCTGTTTCCTGTAGTAGTAATATTTCTGTATTGTACATATGGCTCTAGTGCTAAGCACTTAATTTACAAAGCTTACTTACCCTTGTTTTGTTTTTTCGGATTATCTCTAAATCTAACAAATTTCCGGTCAAGTTACATTACTCTTGTCCACATTTCTAAATAAATGGGCTATCCTAACTTTAAGACGCAACCCTGGCCACCTCCGAGGATGACCGGACCTACCATTTTTTACAACATTTCCTTGCCTACTAATTATTCACCCGAATAAAGTGCATCCTGCCAACCCTCCTGGACAAAAAAAGTTGAACCGGAGGAGAGAAATCCACGAGGTTATATTTTACAATCACGCACTCTGCAAAGAAAATGCAAACATCCGCTGTTGTTTGCACACACGAGACGGAATACACACTCCGCAAAAAGCCGGGAAGGTTTGACCTTTTGCTCATCAAAACAAACTACATGATAGAACGGCGGATGTTTTCAATTTTTAAAAAGTGGTCCATTGTAGACAATGCAATAGTATAAGGAGGAGGCAAGCCCTGCTGTATTGGAATGACCCGAAGGGACAATTAAGGAACTCGAGTAAGACAAGGTAAGAAAGATGAAGTGGGACTGCACTGGAGGGAAGGCGAACCCTTGGAAGTTCAAGTTTTTGCTCTGAAGGACTTGAGGCCAGGCCAGGCCTTTGCCTTTTGGTTCCCAGGGTTTGGGAAATAAAGGTAGGAGCGGAAATCGGATGTGACGTCACCTGGGAAAGTGTCATAAGAAAAAATTAAGACGGGTTCAACCTTCTCGGAAGAAGGATGGAAGTGAAGGACATGGTGCTCAAATTGATTATCTTACTGTGGACGGTTTGGGGGCGGTTCATTTATTTTAGCGTGGCGAAATTGAGTTTTGTCACTTCCTTGCTTACAGCGTACCTTCGCCTCCGGTCTATATTAATCTTGAAAGGAAATTGCTTCTTGACTTGTTTGGCTGAAATTGTGTACTTGGTATTCCAAATCCAATTTCGTCCGATTTATTTAAATTTGCAAATTAAACGCCAAGTTATATTTTAAAATGTCGTGTTAATATTTCATCGATTTAGCCAGTTTCAATTCCTCATGCCTATTTTCAAAAAAAGCAAAAAAATACCTTCATTCAAGGCACAATACAACTGGCTTGACCGAAATTATAAAAAAAAATCAAGATCTTAATTTCTGAAGAGCATATCTTTAAAAATCAAGAATTTTGATTACCCACACCGTAATTCTAACGGCTCTCAGAACTTTGTTGTTTCTGCCGTACACAAATGTACCTTTTCTTTATTATTATTAGGATCGCGTGCACCACAACTTTGCCTCATTAATCACAGACTGGACATTTACAAGGATGGAAACAAGAGAGGATAAACGGGATTTTTTGGATTTGGCTGTAATTGAATCAACGCATTGAATCCCATGACACAATGACGAGGGCTTCAGTCCACCAAAATAACTACAGTAGTTAATTTGTGGGCATTCAGAGCAAAAACTGAAGTTTGGTTGTGAATATTATGTGAGGGGAGCGTGGAGACCACCTGCGTGTCGGCCGCGTGGGATCCCAGTGTCAGTCTGAATACTAAAATGAATGCCGCTCCTGTACAATACTACACAATACAACAATTGGGAAATACGGAAGACGAATTATGGAACAAATCACCGGTCATCAGACGTTGCGGGAAAAGAACAAAGGGGGTCAGATATTGATCTCCCTTTGTGGCTACTGGGACCCAATCACTTTCAATTAGGACTTCCCACCATGTTACGTGCAAACTTCTTTTGTGGAAGATTAAGAATGTGATTTACTCGTTATTTCCCTTAAGAAATTGTGTGCCTATTGGTCGCACAAATAAAATTAAAATTAATAAGATATTATAACATATATGTTCTTAGATATTTCGAGGGCTATGTTTGCTTGAATTACACTTGGCTACTACAAAGCTAATTTCATGGAATAACTATTGTACCATATGAATCAACACTTATTGCTTCAGAAAAGATCCTAAATCGAATGAAAGTTGACTTTGACTACAATTTTAATATAGAATTTGAGCAATAGTTGAATTCCCGCATTTTTAATACTAAATTTTGAAGATGAGCTTCCTTTCCTGCTCCCGTAACCTGTTTCCCGCTGCCCAACTCAGCCTCACTTATTACATCAACGCGAGATAATGATTTTTAGCCGGAGGCAAATTAGGTCTTACAAAGGGAGTACATGGACATGAAGTGCATTTTCCCCCCTTCCACACCACAAACAGATCCTTCGGCGGAGTTCCCTTTGCCCGCGTGTTTCCTTTATCCTCCAATTTCCATCCGGCAGGATAAAACCCAATTCAAGTATCAAGCTTGATTTTAGTCCCCAGGACGGTTTGCATCATTAACACACTTTTTGGCATGCATGTGGCAAGTCATGTGGGTTGACCTTGAGTTGCATTATGCAAATTGAGACTTTGTATTGAATTGTCCTAATGATTTCTTCGGTCGCTGTCGCCAGAATAAAACCGCGCTGGGAAAAGACGAAGGAAAATCCGAGTCATGTTGTCAAAAAAGAACAATATGACAAATCACAATTTGAAAACTATTGTGCCAATTTAATTAATGCAAGGAGTCAGATTTATGGTGAAAGATCTTGATCTTGAAGATGGATTCCATACACCCAACCCAATGTCAAGTCCAAGGTCCCATTACAGCAATGATATGACAGGAAAATCAATGATTGAGGATTCAGAGTGTGTCAAAAGAATTCAAAACCAGAATTCTGCACCGGTTATCAAAAGTGAGTCTCCGATTTCAGTGTGTTGTGGTGATTTGGATAAGAATTTTGAAAGGAGTTTGCTTGCATTAGAAACACATCAAGTTTCTCCACACTATGAACAATATTATTCTAGTTCAGCACAGGAGTTTAGTCCTGATTCGTGTATATTCCCAGTCTCAGCATCAGCTGAAATTATTCCTCATTCAAAGCGGAAGAGAAGCCAAAGTTGGAAGAAACGGAATTTCAAAGAGGTAAGCTTGTCCATGTTTGACAAAGTGTAAGAATTAAATTTGAGATTTTACATTCAAGTAGGAAGTCAGGTTTAGAAATACATAATTAAAAGTGAGATTAAAACAATGTTGACATTTTTGCTTTCCATCAAATCGTACAAAGCGACTCAATTCCAGCTGCTCAAACTATAGGACATACTAGCTTTAATATGATTAATTTAAAAAAATTGTAAAGGTTGCTCCAGTTATTCGGAAGAAGAGGCGATTAGCAGCAAATGCTCGTGAAAGAAGACGAATGGAAGGCCTGAACACAGCATTTGATCGTCTACGTACAGTTTTACCCTCCATCGGAGCACATCGACAGCTCTCTAAGTAATGAAATGCAAATTTTATCAAAACCCATGCTAAATATTGTAATTCCATTGATGTTTGTTAAATTTTCAACAGGTACGAGACTGTAAGCATGGCACAAGCATACATTAATGCCCTGTACGATCTCCTTCAATGACATCAAGGAATCCAACACAATAACTACAGACTTCAGCTCAAAATGTAAATTTATTATGTATATATGTATACATTAATGAAATACTTGTAACACGCAGCACGCACACAATAAGGGGATTTGTAAAATAATTGAAAATGAAAGTGATTTGGATTTACATATTACGTTTATTAGATAAGATCCTTGGGATTAGTTAATTTTAATGACAAAAAAAGCGGAAGAACCACTTTTTAATATGTACAATAGCGTGCTTGCATGCTTTACATCCGTGGACTCATGGCCAGAGTTGTAATATGATTAAGGAATAAAATGTAATTATAACCTCCGGTAAAAATTATGATATCAATCCGACCAGGGTTGAACCACATGCTGAGACTTTGCTCACAAGGAAAGGGAAAGTCCCACTCCTCCTTTTTTCAAGTGCTTCCAACCAACTCCTTTTTCTCAACTACAAGTGCCCAGGAGGTGTGAATCTAATGCAGTGCATGTGTAGCACGAATGATAGTGATATTTTTATGTTACAATTCTAAGAATGGATATAATACAAAATGATACGAGTAATTTAAAAGGAGAATCTTCAATGTGCCAGATGATTCCGAAACTGCCATGCCATTGTAGTTACGTCCCATGAATATTTTGAGTTCCAATTAAATATTCTCATCGTTTTTGTTCTACCGGGTAATTTTTTGTGGCATTTGATACATTTGTTTGGGATAATATAATCCGGGAATATTAAAAAAATTACACAAAAATCGAGTGTCGAGTCCTTCAGTGAAAGAATAAATCTGTGATATCACCTAGATGCATACAAAGTGTACACTTTCTTGTTAGTTGGCTTAGCCCGTTTCAATAATTTACAAAACACAAATTAACAAACTCGAAACTTTCGTGTTGACAGCAATTACTGGCTCCGTTTCGATGAGTGAGTGATGTACCTGTTAGAGTGTATGCCATGGCTTGTGTTTAAGTGAAGATATTAAGGGATGATTTGTACAAGGGATACGAACGACTCAGAACTTATGAATCCTGGATGTTATGAATAAAAAAAGATAAATTGATACTGTAGTTGCCGACAGCTCGTGCTTAGCGATCATTGGTCATTCAAGGCTGCATTGCATTACACTTGTGGGTTGGGCTCTCAAATCCATTCCCATGCATAACTAAAGTGGAACAGATCCTTATTAATTACGACTACCCCTTCTTTTTAAATAGGTGATTTTTATTCATGGCTTTGAAATAAAGACATAACACTAATTCATATTGATATACGTAATGCATGGTGAAGGAGATAAAGCAATAAAATTAATTAAGCACCCCTAGTTTAATATTTATTTCCAGTGCAGTAGTAGTGTAGTGGTAATAATAGATCCCACCATGTCATGTGTGTTTGTTTTCCACTTGCTTTATGGAGACGTGCTTGAGATTTATTAATACAAGTTGGATTCGTACAAATGAAAAGAGAATTTGTTTGTGGGATTAGGTTCAGGGCACATCACCAATTAAAAAATGCAGCTTGTAGATGGGAAAGATAAGGGGGATCCGGCTTTGGCTTGCGGACTTAAACAGAAGCTTGCTCCCTGATTTTTTCAACTTTAATTTACACACTCGGGAATTAAAAATTTACACTGGTTTGAGGGAAACAAGTTTTTTTTTGAAAATTTTCATAAACATGAGTGAGTGACAGGAACGAGGTAAACACCAAAATTCTTACCGCATGTTGAGTTTCCTACACTTGCTCAGGCATGCATGGCTGCTGCTTAATGTGAGTCTAGACTCTGGGGGAGTGGTTAATAATCCTGCAAATCAGCTTTGAAAAAAATCACCACAAGTTTGCGCATTCCGTTGTTAATTAGCACTTCGGAATTTCCCCAGGTTTACTACTTTACTACTCTAACTCTGCATATATTGTATAGCCAACGAACACACAACTGATCTGCGAAACTTGTGAGGATCAAAATACATTGTGTTCATGGAATTTGAGAAATTCGAAATTCAATGCCGTTAAGTAGGAATAATAAATGATGCTAAATATAGTGAAAAATTAGTTTGAACATTCTTCCATGCTTTGTCAGAACCTCTATCCAAATGATGGAACTGTTATTACCGAGCACACATAGCATGTGGCAAAGGCATTGTAATCGTTTTGTCTGTCTGTCTGTCCGTCTGGCGGTCTTTTTGCAGCGCTCATTGACTTTAAAACATAAATGCAGCTTCATACCGCTTCCGTGACGAAAATTGATTGGGATTAAAACGGCGTTTGGAAGCGGGGTGCTTTCTACTTGCACCTCACGAAGCGTAGAAGCGTCTTATTTATAAACCTAATTGTGGAAGATAGGTGGTGACATTACGTTGGAAGCAGAGATACACATCACATTGCTTCCTGCTTAATGCCATCTGAGGGTATTAAATGACATGCAGCATGTTGCTTCCAATTTAAGGGCTACACATTAGCGCATTGCTGCTTATGCATTGCATCCTGCAGAACGGTATTTGAGGGGTCAGACCGCCACATTGAGTAGGCAGCGCATGTTGCACCTGCTCCCTGCTTAATGCCATTTAAATGTCTTAATTTGCGGGCAACAATTGTTACAGTTTATATGATGGAAAAATTGGTCACATGGCAACCTCATTCATGCACAAGCCTACCTAGTCTATATATCCCTGGTCAAATTTTAATCTGCACTAAACTTCATAGATCTTTTTTTCCTGCGCGCCGAATTGTCTGATTCTCAGATATTATAAGCACAATGTATTGGTCTGTGACATATAAAAACCCAGTCACGGCACTGACAGACAACGTTACGAAACTTTGAATTTTCAAACGATAGTATCAGACACAACTGGCGTATATAACATAACAGTATGTTAGGAAAGTAACGCACATAGTAACCTGTGTTTATACACAAGCCAAGCCTGCAGTTTTCCCTATACTCCTTGGATGGGTTTGAAGTTTGTACTAAACTTCATGGAACTCTTTTTCCTGCGCACCAAATTGCTTAATTTTAAGATATGATAGTGAAAACATATTATTCTCTCAAATATCCAAAGATCAGCCACGGCACTTAATTGCAGCGTTATAAAAATTGCAGTTTTAGTCAGATATTTTGCAGACTTCATACATACAGATGTAGTGACATGATGTAGGAAGCAAAGATATTTTGTGGACTTTACATAACGATATGATCACATTAAGCACGAAGCAGGGATATATTGTTGACTTTACATACTGATCTGATCACATTTAGTAGGAAGCAAGAATATATTGTTGACTTTACATACTGATCTGATCACATTTAGTAGGAAGCAAGAATATATTGTTGACTTTACATACTGATCTGATCACATTTAGTAGGAAGCACGGATATATTGTTGACTTTACATACAGATGTGGTGACATTATGTAGGAAGCCAGAATATCTTTTACTTTACATACGAATGTTATTAGATTACACATAGATCTGATCACATTGTGTCTTCTTGCTCATGTGCTCGGTGTTTTAGACTTTTAAGACTTTATTAAAATCACTCTTTATGTTTCCATGCCAAAGAATGAAGCATGATATGTTGAGAGACTAGATTAAATTTGCTCAAGCGCTTTTGCTCATGCGCTTTGTATAGATTGCCCCCTAGTAGTTGATATATTATAATTTTGATGGAAGCAGAATTCAAATTATTCTAATAGCGGGGT
>JAAXYW010003033.1:0-12951 GCA_036851895.1 Orthonychiurus folsomi | reverse complement strand
TGGTTCGTACTTTTCTTGTACGCCATGGCTGCCATCGCTTTTTGCTTCTTTGTGTCTTCATTTTGTGAGAAATGTAAGTTGGGGCGTTGATGTTTGCGTCGGCCATTTTATATGAGTTTTTGGATGTAATTTGAATGTTGTGTCTTGATAGCAACTCTTGCCACCACACTTGGTATAGTGCTTTGGCTCATGTCCTATTACTCATTATCCATACCCATGGAGGAGAATTACAGAAGTTTGTCGTTTACTACAAAAATGGTATCCGCGCTCGTTCCTAATATGGCTTTGCATTGGGCAGTGAAGGTCATGTGTGGATTTGAGGGCAAAGGTAATTAAATAATTGCAGATACTGGAGGTGTACTTAAAAAAGTAGAAATATCCTTCAATTTCCAAATATATCCTGATTAGCTGAGCTATTATGTAATGTGTTCAAAATCCAAAATGTAATTCCAAAGGTGTTGGAGCTCAATGGTGGAACCTACAGGAGCCCATCAATTCCTCAGACGGTTTAACCGTCGCAAATATTTCTGGGATGCTTCTGGCAGATACAGCGCTGTACGTCCTTTTGACGCTGTACATTGAAAACATTATTCCGTCTCACTACGGTGTGAGGAAGCCATGGTATTTCATATTCCAGGCAAGAGTCATTTTATGACAATAACAATGGTAATGACAAATCAATTGCTGACATGCAAGTTTTATGTTTGTAGCCATCGACATGGTCCTCGGAGCAAAGTTCCGGCAAAACATCTGACAAAGTCCATGCAGCAGGAGCTACCAATGGAAAAGCAGATCCGAAACCAGGGTTTGAGGCTGAACCCGAAGGACTCGTCCCCGGAGTCGCAATTAAGAATCTATGTAAAACATTTGGAAGTGGGAAATTGGCGGTGGACAATATCAGCCTTACAATTTATCACGGACAAATAACGGCACTCCTGGGTCACAATGGTGCAGGCAAAACGACAACTATGTCTATTCTTACAGGTGCGGTGTAATAAATTAATTTGTAGACTTATATTTATAACATTAATGATTAATTCACTCTTGCTAAATTTTTGCTAGGGCTTTACAAGCCATCATCAGGGACCGCGATCATCAGCGGGTACGATTTAAACCGAGAACTGCATTTGATTCGCCATAGCTTGGGCCTATGCCCTCAACATAATATGCTATTTGGTTAGACTAACTGAACTTAAGATAAACTAACTGTTAGATTGATAAACTAATTGAACTAACTGAACGTTAGATAAACTAACTGTGGAAGAACATCTTTTATTTTTTGGGAGGGTAATACTCATAAAACAATGCATAATATTGTATTGAAGAATTAAATCTGTTAAATATATACATGCATTTACAGATGAAAGGTTTGTCAGAATACGAGGCTAAAGTGGAAGTGCGAGATTTGATCGAGAAGCTTCAATATGACAGAGAAGCGGAAAGCGATGTCCTCCAGTTTATCGGGTGGCCAAAAACGAAAACTTTCCATTGGGATGGCTGTGATTGGTGGAAGCAGAGTAGGACAGATTCTGGATTGACCTTTTGGCTTGGCAATTGTATTTTGCATGTGTATTGGATGTACGAATATTGTTTAATTCAAATTCAAAGGTTGTTTTTCTGGATGAACCGACGTCTGGGATGGATCCCGAGGCGCGCCGCGTGATATGGGATTTGCTGCTGGAGTCTACGCTCACAAAGGACAATCGTTCTTACAACTCATTTTATGGAAGAGGCTGACGTTTTGGGTGACCGCATAGCAGTCATGGTTGATGGAAAAATGCATTGTTGTGGAACACCACTATTTCTCAAAAAATACTTTGGTAATGTTGTGTATTTGTATTGTATACAAATCTTTTTTTATTGTTTAATGTCATTAATATAATGCTTTTTTTACGTTTGTAGGGAAGGGCTACACTTTAAAATTAACTGCGAAGCAAGAGGAAGACACAAAAAACATGATCTTGCGTAAAATCCAAAGCCACATCCCAGCCTCAGCTTTTAGTGATGAAGAAAATCCAAATCCGGCTGAAATATCAATTACCTTGCCTCAGGACTCGGATTCAACAGCCAAATACGGAGTCATGTTCACGGATTTAGTGAAAAATCAGGATACGCTCGGAATCCAAACCATAGGATTATCAGTGACTACAATGGATGAAGTATTTTTAAGGTAAGAGATGTCTGAGTCGATGTTGCAATATTTTGCATTATCTAATCCACATTTTTCCAGAATCGGAGAATTAAAAGGTCACTCCAAGAACGAAATAGCATTCGCCATTGAAAATCAGAAGCGACACTCCGTCAAGTACGGGGACGAGGCGTATCTCAAATTGCAAGGCTCCAGCTTGGTTCTCCAGCAATTCTGGGGACTGTTACTCAAGCGCAGTATTTACTATTTTCGAACTAGAAGGATTTTAATCAGTCAGGTACGTAATTTGAACTACAAGCCACGCTACAGTTATAATTGTCATTTTTTTCCAAAATATTTTGCATTATCGCAGCTTGTTATGCCTCCAATACTGCTGACCGCGGCCATTCTCCTGAGTACTCGAACATTTTCACCAGCCGCGCCTTCCCCATCACTTTGGATGTCCGTGGGTTCATATCCCGCCCAGAAAGCTGTGTATTCTGCCCCTTCCGATACGGTAGCGGCTACAACTACAACAACAAACATCTATAATCAATAACAATGCAGCTTAATTTCCATTTAATTAGTTAAATAATTCGTTGAATACTTACAGGATTTTGGTAAAATCTACAGTCAACTCGCAGGGGAATATTCCAGGCCAGTTAACGGGAATGTCTTGCAGGAGCTTGTTCGGGTCGGGAAAGAAGAGCTCGGGACATTTCGGGAAGAGTACATCGTCGCGGCGGAGTTTAAAAAATCCGTCGCCACGGCTCTATTCTCCTCTATCCCGTACAGTGCGAATCCTTTGGCCGTCAGTTTGGTTACCAACACATTTCTACGGGCTGCGGCTCCCGACAAAGAATATTCTATCCTAACGAGCTGTCATCCTTTGGAAATTGAATTGTATTCTATACTGGAAGCAGCTCAACCGAATCCATCGTTTACGCTTTTGGTTCCCATTGTTTTTGGTGTGTTTCTTCCAATGGGGTTGGCCCTGTTTGCCGCAAGTTATACAGTACTACCGGTGGAGGAAAGACTGTCAAAGGTGAGGTCAAGGTCATTGTTGGAATTTAATTGTAGTTACTGTCAAAATATCTTTAGTGGGTTGACCTTTATTGACCTTTATTATGTATATTATGTTAAAATGTATACTTATTTTTTGATGCTAGGCAAAACAATTACAACTGATGACCGGGGTGAGTCCAGTCATATTTTGGACGAGTTCGTTTTTCTGGGATTTTGTGATGATGTGCATTACGATTTCAATCATGATGACGTGCTTTCCGACATTTCAAAGTTATGGAGCATTTACGTCATACGGTGCTGCGGGTATAAGAAAATACTGCTTATTCTCATCTATTCAAATGTAACTGCAACTTTTTATAAAATTAATTTCAGAGGTCATTCTTCTAATCCTTCTCGTGTACGGCTACTCTACGATCTCATTTTCTTATCTGTGCAGTCTATTTGTGGCAACTCCTGCCGAAGGTTTTGCCGTTGTTACTGTGTTGAACACTTTCACTGGTAAACACTAATTTTAGTAAAAATGGAAAGTTTAGGTTAAGAATTTTTGTTGTACTCTTAGGGATTGTTCTACCCATAATTGTATTTACAATGGACAATGCTGAGCTGGTCAGCACGTCTATTTATCTGCGTCACTTTGGCCGTTTATTTTCAACATTTGGTGCATCATTGAGTATAATGCGTTTCGCGTCCATTGCAACAAAGAACAGTCGATGTGGGATTTTGTCCGCGGATGCACTCAAATTAATTTGCACTCCAAGCTTGACTGTTGACCCGACCTTACGACAATGCTGCAGTAAGTTACGCTAAGCTCAGAAGTAGTGGCAAATTTCTAGTTCCGGCAATTGAATTGTTCCAAATTTTTTTACTGCAATAGGCAATTGCGAGGAGTTTGAAAATTATGAGGGACCCAGTTGTTTTGAACCAGAGAAATTCATCACATGGATTTACCAATTGGACGGAAATTATGGGAAATACGACGTCCCTGGCATTTCACAGGAACTCATTTGGATGGCGGGAATGGGATTGGTGTATAAATTTTTGATTTGTCTCGCGGAATCACCATTACTTAAAAGAGACTCTTCTTCTAAAACTAAACCTACATCGCTGGAAGTTCCGGCGAGTGATGAGGATGTCGAAATTGAAAATCTTCGTGTAAATAAATTGGTTGAATCAGGTGCGGACAATTTTCAACACTATTTTTTGTGTGTGTGTGGGGGTTTGGGTGGATCTCTTAATCGCAAATTTGTTTGGACATTACAGGGCATGCGTCTGAAGAAGGGTTCATTGCCAGTAATATGTGTAAGGAATATGGGACATTCTCTGCAGTGACCCGCATTAATTTTGGAGTGCATCCGGGTGAATGTTTCGGGCTATTGGGAGTGAATGGGGCTGGGAAAACTACTACATTTAAGGTAAGCTTCACTTGAAAATGTTAATTTGACCTCTCATTGTGACCTCAGATTAATCATGCGTTTATAAATTCAGATGCTCACAGGAGATGAAACACCTACATTTGGGAATGCATTTGCTGCTGACTGCACACTCGGGAAGAATCGTAACAAATTCCTCTCCAACATTGGATATTGCCCACAATTTGATGGGATCGTGGGGGTAAAATAATATTTGTCACACGATACTAAAAGGTCAACTCATAAACATAAATTCCTTCGTCTGACTTTAAATTTTAAAATTTAAAGGTTTTGTCCGGACGAGAAATGTTGGAAATGTTTTGTAGACTCCGCGGTGTACCCAGCCGTGCAATTGGGACAGAAGTGCGAAAATGGTTGGAGAAAACAGGTGAGATGCAGTTAATAAAAAAACCCATGTGAACTCAGTTCCAGTTGTATACACGAGTTTGGATACTATAATTTCAAATATGTATAAATTCAGGTCTGACTGAAGCAGCAGATGCCCAATGTCAAACATACAGCGGGGGAATGAAACGGAGACTCAGTGTGGGGATGGCCATGATCAGTGACCCTGCGGTCATTCTTTTGGACGAGCCAACTTCCGGTGTGGATCCAGTTGCTAGACGACAGTTCTGGAAAATCATATCCTCAATTCGCGGAACCAGCCAATGTGTTATTCTGACTTCCCACAGTATGGACGAATGTGAGGCACTCTGCTCCCGACTTGGAATCATGGTCAGCGGTCAATTGCAGTGCCTTGGTGGGATTGAGTATTTGAAAAATAAATTTGCAAAGGGATATAGTCTCGTCATTAAAATCAAAGCCTCTGCGATGGCAAATGAGAAGAGCAGTGCGGATTTGGCAAATTTGAAAAAGGAAATTGAAACCCAGTTCAGTCCTTGCAGATTGGAGGACGAGCACAAGGTAAATTAATATCCAAATTATCTATTAGCAATCGGAGGAATAAAGGAGCAATATCCTAATAATCTAATTTAATGTTGCAGACTCTTTTAAAATACCTGGTCACAAACACAGAGATGTCCTGGGATTCATTTTTTAACATTTCCGAGGAACTCAAGTCTCAATACAACACGCTGATTGAGGATTATTCTGTGGCGCAAACGTCACTTGAGGAAGTTTTCCTGTCATTTGCGAAAGCAAAATATCCAAGTCGGCATACGGGGAAACCCAAAAAGATGTTCTGTTGTTGAAGGGATTGAACGCATTTAGTGTAGAGTTTTGTCTTCAAGTTATGACGCTACATCACATTCTGTTTTGCAAATTAGATTACAGAATAAAACTGAAATATTGAGGAACAAGTGAGATGTGATTAGCAATACAGTGGATCTAGTCGCTCCAAGTCCAAAGCACCGAATGCGTTAATTTTACCAGTAGGATTTAGCACGGCTTTGATTGCTTGTCTTTGGCTATTTGCGTGGATGTCATCAGCAGTAGGTTTAACCCATTTAACAAATTGACTAGCACTTATAAAAACTAGCATGCAATTCAGCACATGACATAACATGCCAAACCTGACACAGAGGAAGCACAGCGGATTTGACGCCGTTCGTATTACATGCGAAATATAATGTACTTTTGCGCACGACACAGATGCGAGCCTATGTATGTGAAAATATATACTTGCAGTCGTAGTCCAAGTCTAGTAGCAGCCGAGCCTAGAGTCTAGCATTGCATTTCCAACTTCCTCCAACCAATGCCCACTTGATATGGTGATTGATCAAGTGGGCATTGCTCCAACTCAGGCCGGGCAAAAGGCGGGTTACGTCAGTTAGGCAATTGCTCTGAACTGAACTGAACATATTCTTTATTTCCGAACATCTCCGGCCGGATTCAACCATATCGTCATGTCAAATGCAACCAAGCCAGTCCTTGGATATTGGGACCTTAGAGGGGTATGTATTTGAATTAGTCTGATTCTGCTGTTAAATGCGTAATGTTATACGACAAATAAGGTTGGCTTAAAACAAAAATAAAATGAAAAATTAACTTAATGAAACTTAAAATGTTATTCTCAAATCTCAACATAATTTTTTACAGTTCGGGCATCCTATTCGCTTTCTTCTGGAATATCTGAATGTGGACTACGTCGAAAAGATCTACAAGCAAGAAAATGACAAGGAATATTATGATGAGAAGTTCAAGCTGGGTCTGGATTTTCCAAATGTAAGGTCAAATCAGTTAACTAATAAGCTATTTTAAGTGCATAAATTGCACTCCTATTTCTACGAATTTAAAGCTTAACCACACTGTCAAATTCTAGGTAGATCAAACAACTTGTTTGATCTACCTTGGTCTAATCTATAATTATTACGTGTGTGTTGAGGGAGTTATGATATGACAATTGAATTCTTGAATTCATTTGATTTCAGCTCCCTTACTGGATTGATGACAATGTCAAATTAACTGAAAATCGGGCAATTCTGAAATACGTGGCTCGAACTTATGACGTGAATTCAAATTTGAGCCAACATTGGTCACTTGAAATGCTGGAAAGTGTTTTGCATGATGTTTGGTGTTTGTTGGAAGCAATATGCTACGTTCCATCGGTGAGAGAAAACAATGCTATGTTCAACGGACCAAGCCAAGCTCAGAGGGGCGAACTTTTCTTTATTACAACAAATAGTTAAATGTGAATATGGAATATTAATCAAATGTTTTTGCTGTAGGATACGGCAGAGGAAAATTACAAGAAAATTCTTCCTCAGAAACTCGAGCAATTAAATACTTTTATTGGAGGCAGTGTATTTATTACGGGGAACAAGGTAGTTTAATTAACTGTTTATGCTCAGCCTTCAGCTAGCAATGCAAATGTAAGATGAAGATGCCATTCTGCAAGCTCAAGCCAGTGAATATAGCGTTTGATACTCGTCATGCTCTTCTTAGTATACAAACTGTGTAGCAATTGCTGGTATTTCATATATTAATCTGATAAATACAATTTACAGATCAGCTATGTGGACTTCCTGGCATATGAGGTTTTCTATCATTTGACTGTCCTCAACTCTGAGACGCTTAAGCCATATCCAAGCATCACCAACCTTATGAAGAATTTTGAAGCACTTCCTACCATCCAGGCGTACATGAACTCCCCAAAATTCATCAGCAGGCCTTGTTTCGGAAAAAGCCAGAAGAAATATAACATTTGAGTGTAATTCTCATGCTTGACATATTTGAACTAGTATTTGAGCTTGTGGATTAAATTCCACTAAAATAAGTCGTTAATTTGATTCTGACTCTGAATTTTTATTCTGTAGAAAACAAGTTTTAGTGGTTGCACATTTATGGGAGTATATTTATTTATTCAAATATCAATATACTAGCTGGCCAGCGGAGCTTGGCCCGCCTCCGGCGGGCAAAAGGCGGTTGTCGTACTGGGTTTAATTCTTTTTTACAATGCAATCTCAGAATTTTCAAAAAAAATTTCAAAATTATAATTTTCAAAAAAAATTTCAAAAAATTTCAAAATTATAATTTCCATAAAAATTTAAAAAAAATCAGAATTAAAAAAAAATTAGAAATTCAAATTTCAAAAAAACTGTGGAAATAGGTTTTATTATTAATATTTAATACAAATTAAAAGTACAGTTATTAGCGTAAACTATTTGGCGTCCACCACCTCCACCTCCACCTCTACCTCCATCTCCACCTCCATCTCCACCTCCACCTCCAGCATTTCCGCCATTACAACCCTCATTGTCGTCTTGACGTCCCTGAAGACGCTTTAACAACCTCCGCCTGAAAGCTCCAAACCCTCCAGGAATGGGAGGCCTTGGGAACGGATCGCAAGATTCGCCTCTCCAATTGGTCCCAGGTCCTCTCCAATAAAACCTATTATTTGGAGGGTCAGGGTGTTGACGCTGATATCGCGGCCAGAATCGTGGTGGCCGATATGGCCGATAGTGTTGAAGAAATTGAGGCTGATATCCATGAGCATCATTTCGGTTAGTTGGAGAATTTCCTCCATGAGCATCATTTCGGTTAGTTGGAGAATTTCCTCCATGAGCATCATTTCGGTTAGTTGAAGAATTTCCTCCATGAGCATCATTTCGGTTAGTTGAAGAATTTTCCTCCATGAGCCTCATTTCGGTTATTTGGAGAATTTCCTCCATGAGCCTCATTTCGGTTATTTGGAGAATTTCCTCCATGAGCCTCATTTCGGTTATTTGGAGAATTTCCTCCATGAGGATAATTTGGGGAGGGTGAAGGATCGAGAGCAAGCAAAAGATTTTCTTCGTGGTCGTCCATAGGTTCGGACATCTTATAAAATATAAAAAATAAATTTACAAAAAAATTCCAATTCAATTCTTGACAAAATTTAATTTAAACATGGAAAATCGATATATTGATTTTCTTATTTTTCAACGAATAAAACCCGGTTTTTTGATTAGAACTTTTTAAAATTTAAAATTAAATATAAAATTTATAAATATAAAATTTTAAATTTAAAATTTTCAAAATTTAAATTTAAAAAATATCCCTTAAAAAATTTCCAAAATAAATTTAAAATTAGAATCCCAAAAAAATTTCAAAAAAAAATCAAATTAAAAAATCAAAAAATTTTCAAAAATAATTAAAAAAAATGTCCAAAAATTTTCAAAAAGAATTTGAAATTAAAATTTCAAAAAAAAACTTCTATAAAAATACAAATTCAAAATTCTCAAAAAAAATTCAAAATTTAAAAATCAAAAAAAAAATTTGAAAAAAATTTTTAAAAAAATTTAAAAATAAGAATAAAAAAAATAAAAAAAAATTTCAAAAAAATACAAAATTAAAAAATCACTCAATTATTGCATAAATTATAATTTATATTTAAATTACCTTGATTAGACTGGATAATGACGACTTGTATATGGATGACTTGTATACGAACGACTTGTATACGGACGACTTGTATGCGGACGACTTGTATACGGATGACTTGTATGCGGACGAATTGTATGCGGACCACTTGTATACGGATGACTTGTATACGGACGAACACGTAGCTGGACAGACAAACAGACAGATAAACGTGAAGACCTCCTTAGCATAAATAATAATTTATTTTTAAATTACCTTGATGTGACTGGATAATGACGACTTGTATACGGACGGAGAATATTTGCTGCACTGGTGCAAAGCGGAGGAAGATATGATGTACTGGCGGGCGAAGGTGTACGGCTGCGACTGACCGCCGGCATTCAGACACGAATATTTACGTGCATACGTACGGCGCTTTTCCGCTATGCGGCGCGCGCGTACTGTGCACTGTGAACAGCAAGCACGCAAAAATTAATTCCATTGCACTGCACCGCACCACTATGCACAATTCCCGTGCCCTTGGTTACGAATTTTTGTTTGTCAACATGGAAAATCGATATATTGATTTTTTAATTTTCCCATGATTTATTTTGGAATAAAACGCGGTTTTTTACTTAGAACTTTTTTTTTTGACCGAGTTGTGGTCTAAATTTATCAAAAACCACGTCCGGAATTGCAACGGTTCGAATGTGACCTCATTTGTCCGAATCCGATGTCTGGTTCCGGACTTATGCGAGCATATATAAATAAGATTAGCACCAATATAGGTAGGGATTTTATTCGTATTCTAGGTTTTAGAAATGGACTCTATTCTAATTAAGCTTTCCAACGATACCCCACTTGCATTAAATAAATTATTCGGCCGAATATTCTGTATTCGGCCATTTGATATTCGGCCTATTCGGCTATTCGGCATTTGGCCGAGTACCACTATTCGGCGCATCCCTAGTTGACAGAGATGCATAACACTTTACGATAACAAGCAAGGCGAGAGTTTAACTATAAGTTTACAGATAGCTATTTGTAACACATAATTTCTTATTCATATTTATTCACTACGAATAATATGCGTCGTAGCGTTTCTTCAACAAGCCATGCACGTATGGTACTGCGTTATATGTAGTAACGTTATATTAAAACGTTCTTCCTTATTGCACCATTATTGAATCGCCGTATCCTGCAAATCTGAGTATATGTGGCTCTAACCAAATCGTTCATATCATCTGTGCACAGTGCCCTTAGCGAAAAATTAAATACACAATGACTTAATATTTTTAATGTCGAAATTCAGTAAATCCAGCGCGGATTAATGTTTATTTATACCACTGAAGGTGAAGGTGCATCTCTAATATTTAGGAAATACCATTTGTTTTTTGCGAGAATACCTTACCATTGCGAGTGTGACCCCTCCCAACATCATTTGAAAAGATCTAGAACTAATTCTCAAATTTAATTGAATATTAATGTTTAAGAATAAGTTGAATAGTTTTTGTAAGTATTAAAGAAGATTTTTCATGTGCTTTTGGAAATGTGTTGCAGACTAAGGCAAGAACAAACAGAGAATAACAGAGACAGGTGTGACAGGAGACAGACAGCGCAACTTTGGTTCTTCAAAGAAGGTCAATTTTTTTTCGAGTTTTTGACAGATATGAACGCAAAAGAACTTGACTCAAGTTGGGAAACCCACGAGACATTTTAAAAACTAGAGTATCAAGTTGAAGGAGGTTTAACCTAAAAAGTGTAGCACTATGCATAAGTATACAAAGTGTACGTTATTAGTATACTTAATACATAAAAAAGATTGAAAAAGTATAAAAATGTTGAAACCAAAAACACGTTCCGTACGTGAGGTTGTGATTGGGAATCACTGAAATCTAATTGAGAAAACATTGAAATGAATTAAGTAACTTGTAGTAATCCCTTTGTTTTAGAAGCAGTTCAAACACTGTTCAAGAAAACTGATATCTCTTGCTTCGAAGCAGCCAAAGACGCCTTCTCAACCATCAACTCCTTCCGCTCTCGTACTGTTGCCCGATCTTCGGCCAATAATCTAGCCAACTCATCATCAGTTTTGTTCAACTTCTCCTTGATTGCACACAGGAAGGGCTTCCAGAAGATTGTCGTTCAATAAACGTGGGATCTCATCTATGAATCTCTTCGAGGCAACTTTCAAGTATGCAATAACTGCAATTTCAGTTTCAATTGCAATGTTGTCCTCATTGCTGGACTGGCCAATCCCATGGCTCTTTAATAAGGCCAAAATCGTTGACACGGGAATGCTGGTCCCCTTCGGATTGTCCAATGCCTCCACCGCATCCAGAAACGGTTTGTTCCGTAGTTTAATTATGTTGTCATGAAGGTAATGGTTCAACGTGTAAGGTCTCTGCTCAGAAGCAAGTTTATCTTGAAGTATAGCAGAAACATGGCCGTCCAGTTCAGCCATGATACTTGAGACTGTAGATTGTAAATGGCGTTTCACTTTATCCTTGCATTGACAGAACTGGACTGCACATTCAGAGATCTTCGAAAGTGTATTCTTGTAGTGATCGAACAGACCCATCGTCGGCTTCTCCCAAGACTCGATGTATGTCTGGACAATGGAGCAGAAAACGTTGTAGGAAGGGAAAACGGATAATTCGTCTCCTCTGTTCGACTTAATCATCTGTTTAATTTTTGTTAGAGCTCTAACGCTATACTTGCAATTAGTTACACCAAACCTCTTTGTTTTGCCATCCACAGCCAACACATCTATGTACTGAGGAAAAGTTAGTCCTACAACCAGAGTAACAGTTCCATAAGTTGTCTCATTATTTGCTTCCTTCACCTGAACGGAATCTCCTACACGAATTAACGTGTAATCTGTAGAGATGTATTCAACATTGTGTAGGAGATTTTGAATTTGGCCCTGGAACAGCTCCTCCTCCTTTCGAATAATTGCTCGCAAACGCTTATCCTTGTTTTCCCCTTCAGATCCTAGGAAGAATTTGGATTTGTAATTTCCAATAAAAGCCGCTTCCATATTATTGTAATACGTCTCTGAGATCTTCAAGTAGAAAGCACGACGGGAAAGAGGAGTGTCCATAGCTGGTCCAAGTCCTTCTAATTTGCCCTCGCATTCCTCCTTCTTTTTATCAAGTTCCTCAATAACGCTCGGAAGTTCTCGGACAATGATATTCTCTAGCAAAGCAACCAGCTTCACGCGAAGTTGGGCGATTCCAACTAAACTTGAGGGGATTTTACTCCAAATCGGGGATGTTTTGAAGAAAACCTCTTCTTTTTTGATTCCGTCAACAATGGACACTTTCTCATTCAGCTCCTTTTGACCACGGCATTTCACTGCATGATAGCCATGCCTAAGTTTCTTTCTCTTGTTTTGAAGCAGTTGAACCACAGCATGTTCAGCTCCTTCATCAACCAAATCGAGCTTAGTGATAATTCCCAGGGTTCGATTCCCAGTCGGGTCGACTTCTTCAGCAGCTTGAAGGATTTCCGTATTGTGCATGTCAACATTTGCCGGTACTACGGCAAGAATGATGGTTCTCTTCTGTTCCAAATAGCGATTGACCA
>JAAXYW010003031.1:0-12953 GCA_036851895.1 Orthonychiurus folsomi | reverse complement strand
ATTTGTAATTTGAAAAAGTAATTTCATTACTTTTCTAAAATTTTAGTAAATTACAAATTACACAAATTACATTTCTCGATCATTGTAATTGAAATTACAAATTACAAAAATGTAATTGAAATACGTAATTTGAATTACATGTAATTTAATTACAAGTAATTTGCCGATCCCTGCGGGTTTGAATTCCCTAGTCTTAATATCGTGTTTTGTGTGTGTACAACAGACAACAACAATATGTACAGCGCACATGGCATTGCATTGCATTGGCCTTGCTTGATGGTTTGCTTTGATGTGTTTGGCAACAATTGCGCATATCCAGCAGCGGCGCGGAGTAACAAATTTTTGTCCTCAATTCGATTCTACAAATATTTGGCAATTTTGGTCGTTCCGCCTGTTAAGATTGATATCTGATCCCGTAAGACAGCAAACTGTGTCCAAGTCACAAGTGCACGTTTTCGATTTTAGTTTTGAAGAGCAGGGATTCCAGTTAGTTACTTTCGTAGTAGACAGGGCGTGGCAGAATGGGGAAATTAAGCTGGCAGAATTGGAGGAACAAGATGGAACAACTCATCAAGGAGCAGGGGTCAAGGTTAGAGCTTCTGGAAGCGACGGTAAAGGAACAGAAGGCCCGGCTGGACAAATTGGAATCATCACCACTACATCCTCCAGGACAACCCAACAGCATTTCTGGTGAGAAATATTAAGAGTACATTGTGCTCATTTCAAGAAATACTTGCATTAGCAATACAATGCGTTGGCGTATTTGTGAGCATAATGGCCTGAAGTTTATTTTAATTTGAAAAGTACATTGTCCCGTCTTTGTGTACATTGAGCTTACGCACGCGTAGCTTTCGCGCGGCTTGATTGTAGGAAGGCGTGTTACTTTGGGACTCCTCTGATTCATCATATTGGAAGCGTAACTGCGCCGTAGCTGAGAAGGTGTTTATTCTCGCGGCTTAGAAAAATGTATCTCGCGACGTAGGTACGCGGCTCTATCGTAGCTCCGCCGCAGCTTTGGTGTTAGGTGGGATGGCAATAAGGTGCGTCATGCGTATTGGTGTGCTGAGGATCTGAAGTATGTTTGAATTTCTAGAAATTCGTGATGCCCTAGTCCGAGTTTTACGAGTCCCGAGAAAAGTTCCGGAGCGTAAATCAGCATCGGGAAATAAGGAGGTCTACGATCCACCGTGTGCTGATTCACACCAAAGTATTATAAATCATAGCAATTAATTCATATGTATGAGTTGAAATATATGTTTTATATTCATCAAGAAAGCACAGCTCCTGAAGGTGTGACTAATCCAGAAAGAACTGGAACAGCGCAAGTGTTAGGGAAAGGTACACTTCTTTGCTGTTAATGACATATACATTTTAAATATTTGAGGTTGTGTCAAAAAAGCATTTCTTTTTTATAGATAATTTGTCCTACCGTACCCCCAACAGTTTATCTGTGTGATTGAGTTTTTGAGTTTATTTGAATTTCTAGGATATCCTGAGGTGCGAGTTCAGCCAGACCGGACTGGAACCCATAAGAAGGCTGCAGAATGTGTGTCGAAATCGGGGCACGAAGGGTTAACAATACCATTTCCTACTAGCTCGCGTCAAGGTATTTGGATCTCATATTTTTGAAATTTTGACGAATCATGTGGCAGAATGGAGAGGAGACTAGAGTGTGACTGGATTTTAATATTAATTTTTTGTTAATCAAGGTAAAGACGCAACTACTGAAGAGCTGACTATCCCAAAGCGGATTAATATTCCCAGTACTGAAAAGCTGCGAGCGGAAACCTCGAAAACAGGTAAAAACTTTATTGTTATTAATGTTTTAGTGGATTTGTAAAAATTGCATAATATTAAATTTTGAGACTATCAAAATCAATTTCTGTGGTAAACTGCAGTGATTGACTAAATGAATTTGATTTCTAGATACGACTCAAACTGTGCATGTACCCAGGGCAGGCTGGGGTAATCCAAAATCTGCTGTGAAGAGGAGTTCCAAAGTTGACCACCGCAGATCCACGAAAAGCAAGAATTCTGATAACAAAATAGAATCTAGCAGTGCAGGCGAAAGGAACGCATTAGCTGACTTGGATTCAGGCTTAAAAACTAAGGAGAATTTGGAAGGCAGTCGATTCAAATGCACTTATTGCGCAAAACCATTTTTATGCAAGTCTCGCTTAAATGAGCACATGAGAGTACACAACGGTGAGAAGCCGTTTTCATGCAAAGTATGCCGGAAACAGTTTACCCAAAGCGGTAACCTCAAAAGACACATCAAAACACACACCCAGGAGAAGCCGTTCGTATGTGAATTTTGTCGCAAAGCTTTTTCCCAAGGAAGCAGCTTAACTGCTCATAGGAGAATACATACAGGAGAAGCGCCATTTGTCTGCGAAGAGTGTGGTGCAAGTTTTAGATGGCGGTATCAATTGATTGGACATAAGAATATGCATGCCTCAGGAAATTTGTATATATTGTCTTTACCCTAAAATATAAACTGAAACGCTCATTTTCACACTAAAACTAGGTCTGGTAACTTATTCTGAGTGTTCTTGGAAAATTGTGTATTTTAATCGAATTGCTTAGAGAATCCGCCCCTGTAAACCATCACTTGCAGGATTTGTTTTAGGAATGGAACATCAATTTACAGTTAGTAAACTTAAGCTAGTGGTTGTTATTCACGATCTAGTGTGAGATTAAATTTTGACAGAATTGAGTATAACTACGGTACCGGTAATTCCCAGTTATTAAATAAAATCGAAAACTTGCTTTAAAATTATGTATTTGTGCTAACTAAACATTTTTTGGATAGATAAGATTATGTAATGCAATTGGACGAGCCGTCCCAATTCGAATTACTTCTAGAATAGAACAGAAACTTATATTCATGAAACGAATTCTTTTTAGTTATATACTAATCATGTTAGCCCGAAGAACCAATGAAATATTATTTTGCTCGGAATTACAAATGCTTATACCAATTGGTCACATCAATTCGAGCTTCACGAAAACCTTTTAACCTCGTGTTTCTGTTTAGTAAACGGTGTTTTAATTGGATTTGCAATGTTCAGTTTGCAATTACTGAAATTTTGCTCAATGGCTACATTCGCTTTGCCAATCTGTTGTCTTGGCGTAGCGCGTAATAATAAATTTCCAATACACAAACACAGTTGAATCGTCAAATTCATTTTAACTTCAGATCAAATCGTACAACCAACAATGCAAATTAGCTAATTAGCAGTATTTGAAAATCGTTTTATAGCTAGTTGGAATTGTGCTTGAGACGGTTGACAATGAAGAAGCTGAGTTGGCCAGCTTGGAGGAATAGGATGGAAAGGGCAGTGGCTATTTTGATGAACCGATGAACTGATGAACTGATGAACCGAGGGCTATTTTGATGAACCGATGAACTGATGAACTGATGAACCGAGGGCTATTTTAATGAACCGATGAACTGATGAACCGAGGGCTATTTTGATGAACCGATGAACTGATGAACTGAGGGCCATTTAATAAACTTGATGAACTAGGTCTATGTAATGAACTGATTTATCTAGTAAATCACACGTAATATAATCTTATGATTAAACACACTTTCACATATGTGTGTGTGGGGTCTCCCTCTG
The DNA here is from genome assembly GCA_036851895.1 of Orthonychiurus folsomi. Lineage (NCBI taxonomy): Eukaryota > Metazoa > Arthropoda > Collembola > Poduromorpha > Onychiuridae > Orthonychiurus > Orthonychiurus folsomi. The sequence goes on along the minus strand of JAAXYW010003031.1, from coordinate 9,327 downwards.
TGGGGTTATTAGTACTATACATACCAGTATTTTCATCCACTAACCAGAAGAGGAAGCAGTTTTAGTGCTTGAACATATTTCAGAAATATCTGGAATGGGCAGTACAGCACTAATGGATTCAATTTTATTTATACGTCGAAAATTAACCTTAAAAAGAAACCAACATAATATTATTTAAATCTACATATTTTAAGTGAAGGGCATTGTTTTAATTATACAGAAGACTTATACCTGTTGTATTGAGTTCACCTTATGCAGCGGTACGTGCAGCTGCAGCAGATGTAGTAGTCATCGCGAATGTCTTCTCCAAGGCAGTCATTGTGGAACCAACGACGACATGCACAACATTTGGTCATTATAGTTAACTCGTCATTGCCTCCAACGCAAGGCTCAACAGCACAGCTTTCCCAGCATTTGTTGCGGCCTCGGACAGCCTCCACTATTGTCTTAAAAAATATGCAAACTATTAATATTTTTGAGTAAACATATTGATACACGTAACCTACTTTGTACGATGTGTCCACAACAATGAAAGGACAGTCTGTCCTAAAAATTGCAGCACCTGTTTCAGCAGCAACTTCCTTTTGAGCTGAGGACAAACGGACTTTTTTATCGAAACTTGCTGAATGTATTGGCCTACTCATACGTCCTAGAATGTTTGCAATCCAGCGTCGTCCCTTGTCTCCATCGCAAACTACAAACCTCTCCATTCTGCATATGTTGTAAACATTATAACAAACAAATACGCCGCAATTGTGTGAGTCAAATTGTAGGGGTGCATCCCTGGCCATAATGTATTTCCAATCCGTTTCAAAATTCAAATTTGCAACCGTAAAACACGCACATGCAATGCGAATTAGGCGAATAAAAATGCAACTTCGGTGCTCATAATTCTCTCCGTCAAACAAGGAATCCAATAGAATAAGTTCTTTGGCTTGGAAACAAATTACACCAAGCAACCAATGTCGTCCCTCGCAAATTGGAACAACTACAATGTCCTCAATTAGGGCTTTATGGCGGGCAACGGCAAGACACAACGACTCGAAATCGCACAGTTCATTTGTGTAGCGGAGAGCGTGGGGCGGTAACAGCAATACCTGGTCCTCCATGTGGTGTCCGACAATTATGGCGATGCAAAAGTCTTCTATAACACCATCATCCAAATACTGTGCTCCCACCAGCGATTCGCATTTCCACTCTTTGAAGCACTTTTTCAAAATTTTCGATGGAGCGTTTTCAAATAATAGGTGGTCCGGTGTTTGAGGAGCTGTGGTTGAAACCGACCTCAATGATGGGCTATTGGGCCATTTCTTACATGGCAGGTTTGATTTAAGATCACATTCTTCGCCTGACAAGATAATGGAGCTTTTATTTGATTCGTCCGATAAGATAATGGAGCTTTTATCTGATTCGTCCGATCCACAATTACCATCGTCAGATAGGTAGGAAGATTGACGGGTTTCGGTGGGGCGGCTAAGTTCCTCTTGTAACATCTTTTTTGCTTGGGACAAATCCGAGTCTGGAGCAGGTTTGACCACGCTAGCCAGATCACTTATATTTGGTTTTTTCTTTCCCGTCCTTCCCCGATACGGGCGCCTGCCTTTAGTCATCTTACTAAGGCTGATGTCCGTTACATCGTCCTCAGGCATTTTTATTCCGCTTGCTAAACCAACCGCTAAGATGTGTTCACAAAGGCCGCCGTACCCGCATGGACAAGACACTTTATTGTTTTCAACTTTCACAATCCTATCAACTCTGTCATAAGGACCTGTTACAAGCCAAAGTCCACGATTTGGTTGGTTCACACATTCACGATTGGTAATAATGAGAGCAGCTAGTGCAAGTCTTCCCTCCGTCTTAATTGCACACTTTGGTTTGTCGTATACACTTCCAACTAATCCATTTTTAAAAATGTTATTCAGTTCGGTTTCAGTGTAGTACGCATAGTTTGGAAGGTCTACTGGAGATTGCCTCTTTCTGTATTGCGGTTTTACCTGAAAGTTGCCTAGTCCCTTGAATGCTCGGGAAATTTCAACAAGTCGGTTTAAAGACTGATTTAGAATGGATATTGCTAGTGAATCCATGCGTAGAGTTTTCCAATTTTGCAACTTCTTCATAACAAAGTTCAAGCTTTCGCTCATATTATTTGTAGGTGTCATGTGGTCGAACGCTGCAAAACGTGAGGTAAAAAACCTCGCAGAATGCGCTCGGATATCAACCTCCAGGCATTGCTCAAAGTACTCCTTGAACCTCTGTGTCCATTTCGATTTGAGCGTTTCAAGAGTGTTGTTAAACTCCATCTCATCCTCGAATTCTAGTAGTCCCTTTACCATTTTTTTAAGAATTTCAACATCCATTGTTGTGTGACCCGTTGCAGTTCTCACCCATTCTCCTACATCTCTAACAATATGATTGTTGCAATAAACAATGTTCGCATGCGGGTATGTTGATGTTATGGCCTTTGAAATAGCTGGTTCCCTGTCAATTGCCACAGGGATGTTGTGAAGTGCGCTGCGTCCTAACATTTTCCCAATTTCAGTCCAGATCTCATCATAACAACCGAATTGACGATTTTCATGAAATGCGTAAACTACCGGAAGAATTGGGTTCCCAACCAGGTGAGTATTTCGCATGACAAGGGCCGACACATTAGAATCAGCAAGGTTGAAAGAGCAGTCGAATGTAAGCATTTGAGGAATACTGGGATCGGCGTCAGCCTCTTGAAACAATTTTTTAGCCAACTTTAGAGTCTCAGGTTCGGCGAGTATAGTTGTTTCAAATGGGGCTGATATAACTTTTCTCACGAATGCACCCAGTGTCTTGTTTCTGCACATTTCTATCAGAGAAATTTGTTCGCACTCAAATAGCCTGCTTGCCTTGGCGTGTTTGGTTTTTATGTTTTTGATTTGTTTTTGATCGCGTGGACCTTTTGTTGCTTCAAGCTCTTCAAAATTGTCAGGGTCATCCCGATACGCGTCAGCTAATGCATCCTCGTAAATTTTCTTCGGCCCGAAGTTTGTTTTTTCGACAATTCTTGTAATGTTTTCAGTTGTCGATTTCATTGTCCGCGTGAATACTTTGCCTGTTTTGGAATTCCCGTGGGCGGACGGCTTCCACAACGTGTGATCACCCAGGTAGTGGGTAAGTACGGCAAACGTTTCCTTGCCCTGTGACCGCCTTAGCTTGTACTCTTCTCGGAAGAAATCCACCTTCTTTCCATTCTGATGCATCTGGTAGTAAGACTTTAAGACGGGCAAATTTTTTTTCCAGTTATTCCCGTACGACCGGAAACCATGGTACTGGTCGCATGCGAAATCTCGTCGATTTCTCTTCTCAAGGAATATGAAAATTTCCCCGCCGGATGGCCTTGCAGGCGGAGCCTTTGATAACTTATGGTTGTATTTTCCGCCTTCGACCCCTTCCAAAATTTCCCTGACGTAGTCGGAATCCGTCAACTTCTCAGTAGATTTAAGGAAAACTGTTGCGCAACTGTCAAACCTAGAATTTTCGAAGTGTGTTGTACAGAAATAGTAACCATACGCACGGAAAATGGATTACTCAGTGCAGAAAATACAATGAAAGTGAATGGTATTAGGCTATGAATAGTTACTTTTGATTTTCTAATTTTGCAGAAATAAAAAGAATTATAGAATGACCAGCTTCATTTTCAAAATATGAATCCCATGATATTAGCTAAACGCCATCATATTGCACTCCACTAATTACACCCAGCTATGCATAAGACAAGAAGTTTTACTTTTCATTGACTTGTGCAGCTCCAGGTCGCGCAATTTCTCCTTCCTCAGCACTTCCACTTTCCTCACCACTGCTTGCATTAGGGCTACACGTTGAGTCATGCCCGGCGTTGCTAAGAAAATGCACAAGGCAGAAGTCTCCGTCTGGATCCACAGGCCCTTCAAGTTGTGAATTTTTGAGTAGAATTTTTGGAAAGAAATATTTTGCTCAAAGCCAGGTATTCACTCCGAATAGTCTCAGTACTCCGTATTATGGAAATTTTACATGCATGGATGCAACATAATAGAATCTCGGTGCGTACCTTTACGGTAGTATATATGGCGAATAAGTGACTCCTCCTTCTTGTTAGCCGGAACTAGCTCCTGCACTTGTCGACGCCACTGCAGATTTCCTTCCTTTGTACAGCTCTCCACTGCCCTTCCTCTCCATTTCCGCCCGTCTAGATTCCATGCATTCCGCCTCTTGTCAGTGAATCTTTTGCACATAAACATCTGCGAAAATGTTTGACAACGTTAGGATGAAAAACAAACATAAATAGTTATTGCTGCGGATTTCGTGCGATATAAAATCTCAATCTCGCGGACATCCCGCATCTCAATATTGCAACAGCATTTTCTACCTATCTAATCAAGTTACTTGTAATTAAGCTGGCTAGTCGAGATTTTTTGTTGTGGATTTGGGGCCATTGAGGATCTAGGCTAATAAGTTTCAATTTCACAGATTTTGTCCACCGTATTCTCTACTCAGATTGTCATGCACGCATTTCCGGAAAATTTAACAATTTCCAAAAAATGTATAAACCGAAAAGTGGAAAACCCAACAGACTTTTTGTTTAACAAACTTTTGTTGAAAACTCAATTTTGTCACATCTTGAGAATGCAATGTAAGTGAATAATGCAGACCGGATTACTTACTACGATTCTTATTCTTCTCCCTGCCCAGATTCAAATCTAATATTACCAATACCAATATTAATATTACTCACCGACCCAGGCTGTATAGGATGGGGAGGAAGCATGGATTGGGATGACTTATTCTCTTCTGTCAATAATATTTTCTTCGCCTCAGCAAAGGTGACAGGTTTATTTTCAACCTTTATTGGCTGGTAGCACCCGGGGTCAATTTCTTGAGGTCTTGAGGCCATTTTCGATTACTGACAACGTTGTATCGAGGTGCAGAATGATTACTTTTAATGGAATCAGAACTCAGCGACGGGAGCAATTCCAATTGATCCGATGATTCAATTCGCACTAGGCATAAAATCGGCATGTTCCTTTACTTTCTTCTGCTATTTTTGGCCAATATAATAGGGCTCGCAGTTGGCATTAGACTTCGCATACCATAAAAGGAAACCATAAAGTCTTCCATTTTTAGCTCTAGTGATCCATGCAACCACAGTTCACACCAATTAACTAGAGCATAACTAGCTTCATAAATTGCTGCGGAAAAAGTGCTGAACGTCAAGTCTAGGGTGTGCAGATGGTCATAATTCAGGGGACGGCCGAGTACAATTTGACTCAAATCACCGTAGGAAATCCAGAGTTTTACTGCCAAGAAGGTTAACTTCTCAGTCTGTCGAGCCAGGCAGTACAGAAAAAATCAACATCTTTTCACACGCTTTAATCTATGCGTGAACGTGTCACGAGCACAGTTAATTCCCGTTCCCTCCTTTCTTGTTAATGTGCACGAAGATGTGACATAAATGACGGACAAAAATCCTCACGCAGACTTGCACGGCCAAGAATGGTAACTTTTTGACATCATAAATCTGTCAAGAAAATCTACAGCTTGTCACACTGTTCAGTCTTTGCATGACTGTTTCATTTTTACAGTTGCCTTTGCTTCCCCCTGTTTTCAGTAGTACTCTTCCTAATGATCTGTGTGAGCCAGAATTAGCGTTTTGATTTTACGTGACTGTAACCTATAAACTAGGCTTTCTTCGACGCAAGATGTGTTATGATTTAGTGCAAGTGTATTGCAAATGATTACTTTTTGTGTTGAACCCTTACGAATATATTTTAATTTGCAGACAATAATGACAAATAAACAAGCATGGAATGAATGTAGACCGAACAATGTTTTACGAACCAAAAATCTCGTATTAATATTATTTTATTTTACTTCATCGACATGCATTTGGCAATTAAAAACTCAGCTTATTAAAACCATTAAGTCACTAGGAGTGGTTCACAAACCATTGTTTGACTACATGAATGAGCATTCAATATTTTGGCTAATTTAATGCAATCGAGCTTCATTTTTGCTACTCATTTGGAGGCGACTGCTCACATTTATGCTACATCATAAACATTTAAATAATTCACAACAAACTATTAAGACGCTAATAATGGTGTTCAATCCACTGTGCGACTACAGAAATTTTAACCCTTGCCACTAGTTTAACGGCACCGTGTCACTCAGTCGGTAACTTTGCATACTTCTTCCAATTCTGACATAGATCCCCACAAGAATTCCGGAAACAAGTACCAACAGCATTGAGGTTATGATCGTTGGAATAGCCGCCTCTGTGAAAAGGGAAGCTGACGCTGTCGATGGGGTAGCTGGCTGGCTCGCCGGAAGGGTCAGCAGCTGCTTCTTCGCAATGGCTTCCACAATAAGAGTTGTCTGACGCTCAATCGCGTCAAGATGCAATTTGGCAAGATACGTGCTGGCGGCTGCGAAAGTTATTTTGTACTTTTCCGCCGAGTATACATTTTCATAGTCTATGTTATAACGACTGATGAAATCCTTGGCCAGGAGGCGAATATCTTCCGGAAAGAACTCCTTAAATCTTGGGTCCTGGAAGTCCTTCCAAGGTCCTCCTTGCGCAGAGGCGATGCCGATTACGAGTAGAATGGCAAACACCGGTATTGGTGACATTCTGTAAAAGATAACAAGTGTTATTATATAATGCGCGAGTTTAGCACGCTTCAAAAATTGACACGTGTTGACACCTGAATAAATTGTACAAAGACACCAATACAGGTATAAGATTTAAAGTCTACCTTGTTTAACCTGCAGTAGTTCAATGTATCGTGAGGTGTGGATGAGCAAGCAGTGACGCGTAATCTTCCCGAATTTCTCCTTTTAAGGGAGACAATTTTTTTCTTGCAAAAGGTAATTTGGTTGTCTTTTTTGAGCAGATTAGAAGAAGGGAGGGGGAGTTTCACCAGGCTTAACCCGGGTAAAACTAGTCGCGTTTGTTTCATATAAACAAGCATAATAGTTGGGTTTTACATGTCAAGTCGAACCGGGGACGGGTTTGACGGAATAAGTCTTGTCAGTAAAAAAACCAAATGTGAAGCGCGGACTAAAAGCATCGTTCTGGGGTGCATCTGCGGGGTTTAATCGGGGTATAAATGAAGAAAACCCTGTCTATTTTGTCAGTTGTGCAACAAGTACACTGTGCAAAAGTTTTGACCCCACTGTTGCAAACTGACATCATCATGGGATCAGAATCGTCCAAAACAAACAGCCAAGCAACTAATAATGGCTACCAAAAAACCACCTTTAATGTAAGCTGGTTCTTACACTATTATAATATATATACTATACGGCACGGGATTACGTATTCCCGGAATTCAATCCCGGAATTTCAAACGTTTGGCATTTGTACCTGAAAAGCTCAACCGTAATGCCCATACATTCATTATTGCAGATTTTCAAGGAGCACATCTATAAGGACAATCAGCGGCACGCGGTGTCTGACGCTACGGAGAAGGTGAAAGGGGAAGTCGGAGAACACCTCAAGTGGCTGGCCGCGTATATTTTGGCTGCTCTTTCTTTATTCGTCCTTGTCTACTTTTTGGTCAAGCATGTGAAGTATGCTCGAAGACGATCAGAAATCGTGTAACTTTGCATTCAGTGAACCATGTGTTTGTTTTAATGATTGGCTTAACTTGGAATAGCAATTCTAGATCCGTTATTGAAATTGAAATTGTTTGAGCACTTGCTTTTTTGTTTCTACTCATTGTAAATCACGTCTAGGATCAATTAAAATCGTGGTGAATTATTAATTAAGTATTGACTCGGTTTAAAAATTTGTATTTTTATTGTCATAAAATAACGCCATGGATACCCAATAAAACAAAGGTCAGACGCACGCTCAATCACACTAACTGACGGATCGCACTTTAATAGTATGTAGATCTTCTGTCATGACTCGCATTTCAGTAAATTACTAGAGAGAAATACATTATTTGTGCAGTGCCGTTACACTAGATTCCTGCCCAAAAGTAATCCACCGTTTTTTCAAAATCTTACTTTGTTTAAATCGGGGAGTAATGGGGATTTCTTGTGAAAGGCTTAACGCATCCCATGAGAGAAGAATCTCGAATGCGTGAGTAGTGCGTACAGACGGACCATACATAACAAATTAGCCACGCAAGAGTGTCAATGCTTAACTGAGTATATTGAGGGTACCCTTCTCAAGTATACAAATTAACACCATGTGTCACAAAAATAATTTTAGTTTCAACCATGCATTTGTACAACGAGTACATCAGTATCACTAATTCAACTGCTGGTAAAGCTCTGCATTAATTTCAGTTATACAAGTTATACTCAACAAAATCAAAATTCAACATGTCTTGTATTAATTATACAAATTGTGAGGATTGCATTCCACAGTGCACTTGGCTGGCACTTAAGAATCAAACTACACTGTGTGTGCCCAGGCATTACCAAAACCAAATTGAGTTTACAAACCCCACAACTTGCCTCGAATCGGGTGTGATTAGCGGTGGTGTTGGCTTTGCGAATTTGGCTGTAATCACAATGTTGACCTGCCTAATTCTCATCATTGGTAAGTTCGCACAGCAAATGATCGATCATTGTTGTTAAAATCTTAATCCACCCTGCATTGTCCTGTTAATACGGTTCATGTATACTGGCGTCTAAGAGTACGTTTTATTTGATTTATAGCAATGACTTTGCTGACTGCTGCTTACATACGCAAGAGGCGTGACAACTCGCCGGAGTTCAGTTTGGTTTGGCATGCGAGAGATCCCAATTGCCTATCCATCATTCCTATTGTTCCAATAGAAGTCGGAAAAGCCTAAGAGTATCCCAGCCGGTCCCACGACCCCAGTATGACCTGGATGGACCGTGACGTGTAGATAAAAACGTTTTACAAATGAAAATTGATAATGATTTAAATGTAGATTTAGATTGCATGATATTGGTTTCTGTGAGGAATGAATAAACCTGAACCCATTTTAATTCCAAGCAGTATTTTTAAGCTGCTCCCTCTTCTGGTTGGTTTATACACACTCACGAGTTAAAACCCCATAGAGGGAGACATACAAATGAAAAAATATTCGGGTTAATCCTACGTGTTATTCATTATATAAAATAGTCAGTTCATTAAAATAGTACTCGGTTCATCAGTTCATTAAAACAGTACTCGGTTCATCAGTTCATCGGTTCATCAAAATAGCCCTCGGTTCATCAGTTCATCAGTTCATCGGTTCATTAAAATAGCCCTCGGTTCATCAGTTCATCAGTTCATCGGTTCATCAAAATAGCCCTCGGTTCATCAGTTCATCAGTTCATCGGTTCATCAAAATAGCC